>JAQQSW010022886.1:0-10377 GCA_028646575.1 Pseudocheirus occidentalis
CCCCCTTTTAACCTATTCCCTCTAAGGATTCCTCCTTTATCCTCTCCCCGCCCCCATCTTCTTAGAGTTTTATACTCTTCTAGATGTATTTTCCCCTCTTAAACCCATTCCCAATGAAATATGGTTTCCAGAACTAACAGCCCCCCTTTCCCATTTAATTCCTCTATATTGGTTCTTCCTCTTGCACCTCATTTGTATAATTACTTGTTTAGTTGTTCTTGAATGGCCCTACTTTTTAAAGTTATATCATACTCAGGTTTGCCCCAATCTTTTTTATAAGTTACCTAATTACTAGTAACAATCTTAGACATAGACTTTGCATCTTCCATACGTAAAAAGTAAATAGTCTATCATTATTTAGTCCCTTGGGATTGGTCATTGGTATGCATCTTACATTTCTCTTGGATCTTGTATATCAAATCTTCTTTTGAGTTCAAGGTTTGTTTGTTTTTTAACAGAGTCCTGGAAGTCTGACAGTTGATCAAATATCCATTTTTTTCATTCAAAATTATGCTTAGCTTTACTGGGTGTGATATTTTTGACTGGAAGACCAATTCTTTTGTTCTTTGATATACAGTATTCCAAGACCTATGATCTTTTAGTGAGGCCAATGCTAGGTCTTGTGTGATTCTAATTGTGGTCGTTATATGCTAATTGTTTTTTTTCTTGTTGCTCATAAGGCTTTGTCCTTAATATGGGGGTTTGGGAATTTAACTATAATATTCCTGTGAGTTTTTCTTGTAGAATCTCTTTTAGTGGATCAGTGGATTATTTTCTATTTCTTCTTTATCCTTTTGTTCTAATGCTTCAGGATAATTTTTTTTATCAGAACTTTCAAGTAGTCCCATTATTCTTATGTTTTCTTTTCTTGATCTGTTCTCTAGATCCCTTGTTTTTCTTATGAGATACTTCATTTCTCTTCTTTTTTTTTCATTCTTTATATTCTGTTGGGCTTTTTTTATCTCTTCATCTCTTATAACTTTGATGGCTTCCCCTTGCCCAACTCTGATTTTCAAGGAGTAATTTTTTTCTTTAAGATTATGGATCTCCTTTTCTAATTGGTTGACTTTCTTGTCCAATTCTTCTTGTTTTTCTTGTATTGTTCTTTTTCTTCTTTTGAATTTTTCCTCAGTCTCTCTCATTTGATTTTGAAGGTCTTTTTAAAAGTTCTTCAATGAATTCTTTTTGGGCAGGCAACCATTTGACATTACTCTTTGGGGCAGAAGAAGGTTTCTTTGCTTGAGTATCCTTCTCTGAAGATGTCACCCAGTCTTGTCTATTTTCATAGTAGCTCTCTATGATTGGATTACTGTCCCTTTGCCTTTGCATTTTTGGGGGGTAATAATCTAGTTTTTATATTCACCTCTAGTCCTGGGGTATGGGGGATGGTGCCTCTGACCTCTGATTCTCTTCAGTTCTTCTCTCTGACACTGAACTCAAACCAAGACCTCCAGTCTCTTCTAAGTTCCCATAGCCAGCAGCATCCCTGCCTTATTGCTTCTGCACTTACCAGGCATGTGCTGATTCTTTCTAACCCCCACCACATCTCCACAGTACATCTAGATCTGGTGTTCCTTGTCAAGCAGAGGTTCCCTAGATTTTCAGCAGATCAGATGTAAAACTCCCCTCACTGTCTGAGGGTAAAAGTTCCTGTGACAGGCATAGGCAGCCTCTCAACCCAGCTAACCCCAGGGTTTACTGCTTGTTGTTTAAGCAGCTTGCCAGTCCTTGTTAAAGCAGACTCCTAGACTGGAGGTGTTTACTCTTCACAGGGAAGAAATTTAGTCCTGGGATTTTTCTTCAGGTCTTCTCCAGTTCTCCCCAAAGGACCCCTTTTTTTTTCTCCTACTCTTATTTGTTTTCACAGCTCACGTTTGCCCAGAAATGCTACTTTATCTCTTTTATGGAGGAAAATCTTGAGAGATTGTAATTTTTTTTTACCTACTCCACTATCTTCCCAGAATTCCCTCTCTGCCACACACTTCTAATTGCTCCTTACTTTCATCACTCCCTAGGCAGAGCTCCCCTCCTCAGGCCACCCCAGATCTGTGAACCAATTTTATAGTTTGAATGACAGAGCTACCAGCTGGCAACTATTCCTGCTTCCTTGCACAGTGTCAGAAGCTTCTGTGTTGAATCAGAGACTTCTTATTATCCTACCCTAATTCAGAGTCTCTCACTTATTCCCAGTGTACTCCTAGCTAGACTCCACTTTCATTGTCTACAGACTTCCTTATTTGTATTCCTGTGATAACCTAATCTGGAAAAATAACTCACTGTGATTTTTTTCTTGAAATTTTGTTAGGACTCAGTCTAGTTTTTTTGTTTTTTTTTTGTATTTTCATTGCAAAGAGGAGCTGGTTGTATTGCTTCCTCCTATGTCTCCATCTTGGCTGTTTCTGTAAATATTTTCTTAAAATATCTTATTAGATAAATGTGCAGTCATTTAAGTCTTATGAGTCTGGATCTCATGCAATTGTACCTTCTAAATTTCATTTTTATAACCTCTCATGCCTCTTGAGTCATCTTTCCTTTTAGAATCTCAAGACATTGATTTAAACTTATTTTTTCTCTCATCTCAATTTTAAAAATCCGTGAGGGAAATTTGGGATTATACAGTTCTTATAGTCTACTAAAAGAAAGAAGACAAGTTCATATGGAGCTATAAAATACTCAGAACAGATTTTGAAAGGAAATTATTATACATATGTGTGTGTATATATATATAATACATATACATATATGTAAGTATTTTTATATGTCTGTGCGTATATGAGAGGAAAGGGACAAAGACAGAGACCAAGTCAGAGAGATTCAGAGAGAGTCAGAGACAGAGACAGATACAGAAAACAAAGAGAGAAGAATCATGGGAAAAGGAGAGAGAGAGGAAGTAATAGCTGATATTACCTATCCTAGAGTGAAATTTAAGACCCATCAGTCTTTGTTATTCAGCATGTAAAATATTTAGAGGAGAATTTCAGGATGAAATTTCTCCTGTGGCACAGCATGACCCAAATAACTTAGCATGAACTCACAGAAGCAGGGCCTAAAAAGAAATGAGTTTAGAGTTAAAAGAATCAAGGCTATGTACTAGAACGTGTTTTGATCCAAGACAAGAATTCAATAATGACTATATCTATGAAACACAAAGTAAAGTGGGGTTTGACACTTGCTTATTTGCTGTTTTCCAGCCAGATGGGATGATTCAGGTGTGAAAGTACATTTTCTGGACTAATTTTTTTTATTGGACTTCCTTCATCAATTAAATTAACCAGAGAATTGCCAAATCTCATTTCACTTTGTGCTTTGTAGGTAGAGTATAGCCCAACCCTTCAGACTTTAATAAACTCTCTCCCACCAGACAAGCCATCCCTGCATTTGCAAATAAGGACAAGACTGATGGAAGATGTTTTGCAAATATATGCATACTTCTAAGTGTATGTGTATTATGAATATACATATACATACATATGTGTCTGTGTCTGTGTGTATTTTTTTTCCAAAGGACAGGGGGAGAACTGATATCAAAGTTGTATGAGAAAGTGTCAAGCGATTGGTGCAGATTCCAAATGTTTGAGGAGCTCTGATGAGGCAAGGATTACTGTGGACCGGGGTACTCAGGTAAAAGTCCCTCAAGAAGGCAGGACTTGAGCTGCACCTCAATAACTGGATAGTTAGAATTCAGTTAAGAGAGGAAGAAGGGCAAGAGGGAAGGCATTGCTAGCAGAGGGAGCAGTGTACAAAGTATGATTTAGGTTATAATAAGAACAGACTATTAACTGCCTGCTGAGTGAGCATATATGTAACATAGTTTAAATTTAATAAAAATGAAATCTTTACAGAATTTAGGGCTCATAGGATGAGAGAATCATAGACCTAGAGCTTAGAGGTTATCTAAACTAAGCCTTCCTCTTTTACAAATAAGGAAATTAAAGCCCAGGGAGATGGAAATATTGGACTGAATTAGGAACAGAGGTGATAATTCAACTGTACTTGATCTTGTCAGACATCATATGTAGTATTGTGTTCATCATGGTTTTAGAAAGACACTGATAAGCTAGATACTGGCCAGATGAGGAAAACTGGGATGTTGAAGGGCCTTGAGTTGAGTTGAGAAAGGCATATGAGGATCAGTTGAAGGAACTGGACATGTTTTATATGAAGAAAAGAAGAGCCTAGGAGGGATGTGATAGTTGATATTCAAGTGTTTTACAGACTGTCATGTGGAAAAGGGATTAGACTTGCTCTGTTTGTCCCCAGAGTAGAGGACCAGGAACAATGGGCAGTTGTAGCAAAGATGTAGGCTCAATGTCAGCAAAAATATCCTAAAAATTAGAATTATCCAACAGTAGATTTGGGCCACTTTGAGAGCTAATAGTTTTTTCCTCCTTGGAAATCTTCAAACATTGGCTGGAAAACTATCAGGCATGTTATAGTAAGAGTTAATGTGGGTATGCATATGTGTGTGTATGTGTGTGTGTGTGTGTGTGTGTGCGCGTGTGCGTGTGAGACTTCTTTTTGTTGTCCAGTTGTTGTAGTTGCAGCTGACTCTTCATGACCCCATTCTGGGTTTTCTTGGCAAAGATACTGGAGTGGTTTGCCATTTCTCTCTCCAGCTTGTTTTACAAATGAGAAAACTGAAGCCAATCGGGTTATGTGACTTGCCCAGGGTCATACAAATAGTAAGTATCTGAGTCTGGATTTGAACTCAGGTCTTCCTCACTCTAGGCCTGGTGCTCTGTCCATTGTACCCCCTAGCTGCCCCATGCGTCAGAATAGATAGTCACTAAAGATCATTCCAGCTTTCAGATTCTGAAATTCTATGAAATTACTTGTTCTACATCACCCACGTAATAAGTGACCTAGCTGTGTATCGAAAACACATGCCCTCTTGGGAATATACCTTGCCTCTCCTAGACATTACATAAACATGTGTTCCTTGACTGATCAGGTTTTGTTGTTTGCTTGCTTTTATCAGTGTTTCTGACACCCGATATATTTATTGATACCACTTTCTGGGTATAATCTCCCAAAAGAAACATGGCTCTTTTCAGATTGCTGAAAATTAAAAAGTAGAAGGTAAAACCAGCAAACTTATACATTTCCGTAGAAGATACTTAGGGTGAGGGACTGTAATTGTCTGTGAGCTGTTCTAATACCAAGAATTTGCATCCATGTAGAAACAGAAGTTATATTGCTGGTCTCTCTTTCAGTACTTCTATACTGCTTTAGTCATCCTTTTATGTGTGTGCCTCCCCAAAGATGAGGTAATCAGGTGGCCCACCCTGTACCTCACTCAGAACTGTCTGCTCAGTGCTACCTTCTCTGAGAAGCTCAGTCAAAAAGACAGAGTAACTGAAGAGAAGTCTTTTTTTGATTACTCTTCTAAGAGGCCTACATGCCGATCCAAACAGCATGCAGGAAACTGGTTTGACTACAAAGTATTAAATATGCCTGTCTCATTAGCATTCCCATTTCATATTTGTTTACCCCAAACAGAGAAAGTAGAATCACATTTGAACCATTTTGTTCCCTAATGAGCAGCAGAATTTTAATGAGATTCCATTTCAATACTTGGTGGTAGTCAGTATGTGATCTCTAATCATAATGGTGGTTTGATTCCAGTTGGCAAGTCAGTAATGAAAGGCAGAGTAAAGAGTTAGCACTGCTTTGGCAAAGTAAATACAGTACTTTAAAAAAAAAATAGTGCATCTCAGACAGAATTATAAGCAAAAGAATTGGATGATTTTCCATGCTCCCCAACCTCATTGTTTATTCCAGTTCTCTCAACCAAGCAATTCAGTAATATTAACAATTTTTAAACTTGGGATTTTGACATTCAAATGATAGAAACACCACCTGATAAAATGCTATCACATTTGAAGATTAGTGAGAACACATCTCTTTGCTGTTAAGTAAACAAACTAAAAACCCTCAACTTCTCACACACATAAATTAGGATTATGAAATTCATTCTATTGTCTCAGCCTCCAGCTAACCCAGAATGAATTTATTTAACTGTTTAATGATGCTCACCACCATCTTTCACCTTCCACAAAGTTACCTATATCTATGATCTGGAGAAGCAACTGAGAACAAATCAAGGAGAGGAAGTTTGGGAAAGTTTGGAGGATTTTTTTTCAGGGGGTAATCTAAAGGCCTGCAGCATTTCCAAGATAGTAGAGGGAGGTGGGGACCTTTGAGTAGACTGTGGAATGCCAGGCAGAGCCTTCTCTGAGTATCACAGGAATGAAGGAGGAGGAGGAGAAGGATGTGGTAAAACCTGTATGAAAAGGGTGAAACTTCACCTTGTTCTTGACCTATTCTTCTGTATGACAAAGAAACTAAAAAAATGCTGAAAGGAATAGAAAGTAGAGACCAGGTTCACTTCAAGAGAGTTTACCCTTTAAAATATCAATGAAATTGATTTCTAACAAATAACTGAGTCCACAGGATTATAGAAGAGCCCTCAAACTCAAAGATTCAGAAAAAACAAATGGATTCCAACAGCCTTCTAGTCTAATTCATACCTGAAAAAGACTTCTCCTTACAATGTATTCATTCAACAAATAGCCTTCTGGCCATTTCTTGAAGATCTCCAATGAGAAGAGAAACATAAACTGTTACGGTTCCTCGTTATGTTATGTTTTGAGACAAGTTAATGACCACTCACCTAGAGTCAGTCCTACCCAGCAATAGGCAAATCATTGAGAAACTTTTCTTTATATTTCCTTAAATTCTACCCCCAGCGCCAAGTAGAATGAAACTAATTGCTCTTTAACACAGCTTTTCAAAAACTGTTCTGCACAGAGTTTAAAAAAAACAATGAAAAATTGAAGGTTAGAGTTGTCATTTTTATTATTTTGATTCTATCCTACCCATAAATAGTTAATAATCTTCTACTTATTTAGGTCCCTCTTTATTTCTGCAAAGAGTGTTTTATAGTTGGATTTGTGTAGTCTCCAGGTAGATCTTATTTTGTCTTATTTCTACAGCTAGTTTTTTCTAACAGTTACTCATTATGAGTTCTTGATCCTTTCCTTTTGAGTAAAGGTAGCTAAAGATGGGAAAATATTCAAGATTCTCACTAAAAATTTCATATCCTAGCTACACTAATAGGAAATATTTTAAACAGATTGAGATCTTGAAGATCATCACCATGACTCATAGTCACTCATATATAACATCTGGATACCTTTGGTTGGCCACATGTGAATTTGGGACCATGAAGTGCTAGGTGGCTTGAATAATTCACTCAGCTTTTCTTTTCCCCAAGGTAACTTGGATAGTATGTTACTTGTCATCTCTCTGTCTCTTGGGACTGTGGAGAGGATTCATATGCATTTCCATTTACTTTTCACCAAAAAACAATGAGAATGTGGCCGAGTTTTTATTGCTCTAGTTTTGTTCCATTACTTGAAAACAAAGTGCCTCGGCTATCAAAGCCAGGAGAATGAAGAGAGCTCCTCAAGACCACTTTGCAGCCTGAGATTGCAGTTTTAGTAAAAAACAGCCTGGGTACTCAACTTTGTGAGGGAGTCATTTGTCCTTTCCAGCTGAAAACCATAGGGCTGCAGAAGCCTTTACACCTGCCTGCTCTTTCTCTTTATATTCTCTTCAAGGGCCTGGATCACTCACTTTATACTCCAGGACCTAAAGAAGGGTATAAGAGACTGCCAAGTACAGACCTATGCTCTTGCATTTCTGGTGAAATGCACTTTTCATTTCAGCATGGGTCACAAAGTCAACAAAATTGACTATTATAATCTGGCTCCACTTGAGCTTAGAGTCACAATAAGAGACATGATAGCCATGGGCCAAAGCCATAAGCTAAATGTAGTCTAGAAAAGAAAACTGCCAGCAGTCCCATGGTTCTTCTCATTGGCAAAAATAGAAAGTGACTTCCTCTTCCTTCAGTTGCTACTGCTGCAACAAAGGCACAGGCATACCACATCACACCTTTCAGACTGGCTAACACAGCAAAACAGGGAAATGATAAATGTTGGAGAAAATGTGGGAAAGCTGGAACACTAATTCATTATTAGTGGAACTGTGAGCTGATCCAACCATTCTAGAGAGCAATTTGGAACTATACCCAAAGATCTATAAAATGTACATACCCTTTGGCCCAACAATAAGACTTCTAGGGCTATATCCCAAAGAGATTATAAAAATGGGAAAAGGACTCACATGTACAAAAATATTTATAGCAGCTCTTTTTTTGGTGGCCAAGAACTGGAAATTGAAGGGATGTGCATCAATTGGGGAATGGCTAAACAAGCTGTGTTACATAAATGCAATGGAATACTATTGTGCTATAAGAAATGATGAACAGATGGGCTTCAGAGAAACCTGGAATGACTTATATTAACTGAACTGAGTGAGGGCAGCAGAACCAGGAGAGCATTGTACATAGTAATAGTGTGAGAACTGATTTTGCTAGACATAGCCATTCTCAGCAATGCAAGATGTAAAACAACTCCAAAGGACACATGATGGAAAATGTCAGCCACATCAAGAGAAAGAACTATGGAGTCAGAATACAGAACAAAGCAGACTATTTGCTTTTTTGTTTCATTTTATTTTGGTTTTTTACTTTCTCATTGTTTTTCCCATTTGTTATAATTCTTCTATGCAACATGACTAATGTGAAAATGTATTTAATCGGAATGTATGTGTAGAGTTCATATCAGATTGCAAGCTGTCTTGGGGAGGGAGGGAGAAAGGACAGGGAGAAAATTTAAAACTTATGCTAATGATTATTAAAAACTAAAAATAAATAATTTTATAAATTGGAAAAAAATAAATACTTGGAAAAAAAACAAAGGCACAGGTATCCCCTCCACAACTCTATCACCTGGACAACTATGACAAACACATAGCATAGGAGATCATGGAAAATCAGACTGAGAATGCTTTACTCTCTGGCCTTCAATGACAGAGCTCTTCCCAGCCATTGATAATCTACTCAGACTCATGTCGCAGTGATTAGCAAACTCCCACCATTTCTTATTCTCACCATCCCTGTACTAGAGAATCTTAGACTTCAAAACTCACTTTTTAATATTTGCTGCCTTTATTCTCATCCTCATTCAACTCAATACTACCTATCCTCCCTTACTCAGTAACAACAATAACAGTAACAGTAATAATGACATAGAACTTGTTGTATACCAGGCACTGTGCTAAGTGCTTCACAAATATTATTTCAAATGATTCTCATATCAACCCTGCAAGATAACTGCTGTTATTATTTCCTTTTTGAAATTGAGGAAATAAGAGGTTAAGTGACTTGCCTGAGGCCAAACAGCTAACCAATGTCAAAGGCCAGATCCTAGATATTCTATATTCTAGGCCCTACATTCTATCCACTGTATATCTAGCCATCTCTGATAATGTCTCCTCCCTTGATGTTCACCCTATCCAAATTTATCACCCAATCTAAAGTTTGCTGACTGTTCTCTACTAACTCTTAGAACATTCTTCCTGCTTTCATCAATATCATCACCATCATAAGTCATCATCATCTTTGTTATAGGAGCATTTGTATAGCACTGTAAGATTTATGAAGAACTTTGTAAGTATCATTTCATTTTTGTTCTCACAACAACCCTGTGCGTTAGGTGCTGTTATTATTCCCATCTTACAGTTGAAGAAACTGAGGCACACAAGTGGTGAAGTGACCTTGCTAATGTCACATAGTACCTGAGGCTGAATTTGATCTCAAATCTTACTGAGTCCAGGTGCAGAAGTCAATCCATTGTGTCACCTAGCTGCCTTAATGAGTTCACTTCTTAGTTCATGGCTTCTCTCTCCACCCCAGCTCCTGCCCTCATACTTGGGGGCTGCAGCAAACATGTTCCTGCTCTTTCAAACACCATGGTCTTTCAATTTCTCAAACTCTTCAGTTCTCATGAGAACTGAGATTCCCCCTCCATTCCAAACTAGTTCCATACCAAAGTAGCAATGCCCCTGCTATTTTCATGAGCAACAAGTACTCCACTTCCATGATCAAGTACTCTGAAATTAATTTATCCAATCACAATCTCATCATCTAACTTCTCCCTATGCCTTACTCCTCATATAGCTATTCTTTGTTCTCACCCTGATTTGTAATTCCTTTTCTTCTCAATACTTTGCCAGCCATTACCTCTATCCTGGTCACATTCTCCTCCTTTCACAATTTTGACCCTTTTGTGAAACAATTAAACTCTACACTAACTCTCCCTTACTCTTTTTTTTTTAATTTTTTTTATTTTTTTTTTAAATTTTAATTTATTTTCTTGGTTACATCATTCATTTCCACAAGGTTTTGAGTTACAAATTTTCTCCCCTTTTTGTCCCTACCCCCCAGCCCAGAACATTGATCCCACTGTA
>JAQQSW010022887.1:0-10377 GCA_028646575.1 Pseudocheirus occidentalis
ATACTGTGTAATCCGAATCTTAAAAGCTCTTCACAGTAGCATTCCCTCAGAAATCTACTGCTGATTGGCTTTACAGGTCCTCAGACTCCAAATCCAGGACTCTGTACAGTGTAATGCCATGCACAAGCAGATTCCTAAAAGAATGTTACTGTAACCAGCTTTTAAGTTCTGATTACACAGCATAGCGAACACTCCATTTATTCCATTACAAATCAAGACAAACATTCACAACTAATCAAGGTACAGTATAATATTCACAATATTACATCTTATCACAGAAAATCACAGTATAGTGTTCACAACAGCTTAACATTAGAATGACCACATAGTTTTCACTACAGTGGCCACAATATTTAGAACAAAGAACAAAAGAATAATAATCTGGTTTCCCTAAGGGGGAAACCCTCCTTACTTAATCATTCAGTCAATTCACAATACAATAATCAATCTTCCATTCATGGGGCAACCATAGATTAACTTAATCAGTCACTTATCTAGTTTTGCAGTTACTAAATATCATTAATCACGAAGTAGTCATTAGAAAATTACACAAACCCTCCACCCTTCAGTGTCCAGTACACTTCAATTTCAACATGAGTCCAAAGGGAGGCCTTTTCTTCATCTTGACTTTCACTCTGTGTCATTTTTTTCTTGTAAGTCCAAGGATTCTATAATTAAACCAACTATAGTAAAAGTTCCAACCCAAATTAAAATTCTTGAGTTACAACCCTGGGCATGTCCCTTTCTAAATTCCTTTTGAATTGATCTCTTCAGGTGGATCTGTGTCATTTTGACCCTCTTCAGAATGGGACAAGGTTGGCTGGTCAATGTCTGTTTTTACCAGGATACTAGATTCATGTTTCTCCTCAATCAGGTTTCCTCTTTCCAGCCTTGGATTTTTTTGGTTTTTTTCCCCTTCTTAACCTTTGTGTTTGAGAATGATTTTTATCTTGAGTGTCTGTAGCCCTCCATCTCCTGATGATAAAGATGACCTATATCCATTTTACAGATGGAGAAAGTGAGGCAGAAGGAAGTTCCCTGGCAGAGACCAAAAGTAAAATTCCTTTTTGTTGACATTTTTCATCACCCCATGAATTAAAACTTACAATATAACATTTTAAAATAATTGATGCACTTCATTTTTTCCCAAAGGTATTTTCACTACCTTTCTTCTCCTTTTTTTCTTCTCCTGCTGGTGTGTTACTTATCTGTGATATTTATGGGTATTACTTAGACCAGATAGTGACTAAACAGGTTTTGATACTTCACAGACTTTTTTGCATTTTTATGGCCTTAAACATTGGCAGTTACCTGACTAGAGGTGTAGATTCTAAGACCAGAGACCACCCAGGACTGCAGTGATAGTAACTGGCTAGTAACTTGGTTGTCTAGGGCCAAAGTATATGCCTTGTATCAGAGGATCAAGGTGTGTTTAACTCAGAACTTGATTTTTTTTATTTAGCATTTTATTTTTCCCCAGTTACCTGTAAAAACAGTTTTTACCATTCATTTTTAAAACTTTGAGTTCCAAATTTTCTTTTTTTATCTCCTTCCCCATTGAGAAGGCAAGTGGTTTTATATAGGTTATATATGTGCAGCCAATGCAAAATATATCCATAATAGTCATGTTGTGAAAGAAAACAGACAAAAAAAACTCAAGAAAAATAAAGTTAAAAAAAAGTATGTTTCAATCTGTTCAGACACCATCAGTTTTTCTTTGGGGATGGATGATATTTTTCAACGCAAGTCCTTCAGAGTTGTCATTGTTGAGAATAGCTAAGTCATTCACAGCTGATCATCTTACAGTATCGCTGTCACTTTGTACACAGTACGTTTCATTTTGCATCAGCTCATGTCAGTCTTTACTGGTTTTTCAGAGCTTCCTTTTGGGAAAGACAAGATAGGTTAGGCGGCCTTTGGGCAAACTGAGTCTAAGAGTACTTAATCATGATAGTTCTCATTTCTTTCCTTTAAAAAAGAAAGGATACTTTTATATGATGACAGATGTTTTTGCATGTCATTTTTGGAAATACTGTAGGGTGTCTCTCCTCCCACCCCCACACTCAATCTCTTGTAACTAAGAAAAACAAACACCAACACCTGGTGATATACACAGTATTCTCCCTAAAAGTTTCTCACCACTCTTTCTGGAGAGTGGCATGTTAGGAATCAGCTTCCTTTTAGGGAACTTTTCAGTTATATTATTGAAGTCATTGTATTGTTCCTGTGGTACTTCAATCAGCAAGTGTTTATTAAATCATTATTATAGGCCTGCCATGTGCTAGGTGCTGGGACACAAATATAAAGAATGAAATAATCTCTTCTTGCAATGAACTTTCATTCTAAAGGTTTTTATTTCACTCCACATCATTTCATACAGATCTCCTCTTTCTTGTAATTTTTTTCCTGTACAATAATGTTCCACATTATTCATATACCAGTTTGTTCAGTAATTTCTTGATTTTCACTTTTGATGATTCATCTGGAAACAGATGATGCTCTGAGAAGGAATCAAGAAAGCATTGCTAAGGATTTTGAAGTTCTGGACAAGAAACTGAAGAACTTACGTACATTGGTGCTATTTTTCATACTTGTTGACAATTAAAAGCAGGGCATTTGGAAGAGAAAAATAGATTTGAGAAATAAACAGCTGGTTCTAGTATAGTAGCTATAATCAAATTATGGATGCCTAGTTTCTGTTCTCAATATTTGATCATTGACCTTATTTTATTTTTGAGTTGACTGAAGTTTTTATTGAAATAAACTTTGTGTAATCTTTAAAAAATTAAAAATTAAAAATCATTATTTTTAATTATTCTTTTTAAATTTTGAATTTCAAATTCTCTCCCCCCCACCCACTGAGAAGGCAATATGATATCAATTATACATGTGAAATAATGAAAAACATTTCCATTATTTCCCACCAAAACTCAGAAAAATAAAGTGAGAAAATTATACTTTAGTTTGCCCTCAGAATTCATTACTTCTCTATCTTAGGAGGTGGAAAGCATTTTTTCATCTTGAGTCCTTTGGAATTGTCTTGGATCATTCTATTGATCAGAGTAGCCAAATCTTTCACAGTTGATCATCATTACAACGTTGCTATTACTGTACACAATGATCTTCCTGTTCTCACTTAATTTTACATCAGTTCGTATAGATCTTGCCATGTTTTCCTGAAAACATCCCTATTGTCATTTCTTATAGCAAAATAGTACTCGCAACTCATTCAGCCATTGATTGATGAGCACCCTTTCTTTGCCACCACAAAAAGATACAGCTCATGCTCTCTCTCTCTCCCCCCCTTCCGCTTTCTTTTTCCCTCTCCCACTCTCCCCCCTTCTTCTTTTCTTTCCCTCTCTCCATATATATGTACATATAGGTCCTTTTCCTTTGATCTTTTTGGGGTACAGACCTACTAGTGGTACTGCTGGGTCCTATGCCCTTTGGGCATAGTTCCAAATTGTTCTCCAGAATGGTTGAATCAGTTCACTATACCAGCAGTTCCTTAGTGTATTTCTCCCCCCCCCCCATCCCTTCCAGCATTCCTCATTTCTGATAGGTGTGAAGTAGTACCTCAGAGTTATTTTAATTTGCGTTTCTCTAAATCAATAGTATTTTAAAGCAGTTTTTCATATGACTGTAAGATGGCTTTGATTCCTTCTTCTGAAAACTGCCTGTTTATATCCTTTGACCATTTATCAACTGGGGAATGATTCTTATTTTTATAAATTTTACTCAGTTTATACTTAGCATATTTTTGAGAAATGAAGTGTTTATCAAAGAAAATTGGTGCAAAAATTTTTGATATTACTTCATTATCTATTACACTTTTTAGCATAACGGAGTTCCCCTCATCATTTTTAATTATCTGTTTTTGCTTTTGCTCAGAGATCATGATTGCTACCACCGCTTTTTTTTTTTAAGTTCAACCAAAGCGTATTAGATTCTGCTTTAGCCTTTTATTTTAACTGTGTATCTTTCTCTTTCAAGTATGTCTCTTGTACATATATTGTTGGATTTGGTTTCTAATTCATTCTGCTATCTACTTCCATTTTATAGGTGAGGTGATCCCATTCATATTCAGTTGTGATTATTGTTTTTTTTTTATTTCCCTCCATCCATTTTCTACTGTTTCTTCTCTCTTTTTATCCTAGCCCTCCTCAAAAGTCTTATTTTATTTTTAATCTGTACTCCCTTTTATCATCCATCTCCTCTTTCTCTTATCTCCTTCCCCTCCTATTTCCCTGTTGGGTAAGATATATTTCTATACACAACTAACTGTTGAACCAATTCCAATGTGAGTGAGCTTCACGCATTATATACCACCTCTACCCTCAATTTCCCCCTCAATTGTAAAAACTTTTCCTTATGCATCTCTTTTATGTGAGAAAATTTCCCCCATTCTACCCGCCTTCCTCTCCTTTCTCTCCCCTTCATTTTTTTTGGAGATCATTCCAACATAATTGACGTACACTCATGCCCTTTTTTTTTTCAATTTTTTTTTTTTGAGGGGGAAAGGCAGGACAGTTGGGGTTAAGTGAGTTGCCCACAGCTAGTAAATGTCATATGTCTGAGTCTGGATTTGAACTCTGATCCTCTTGACTCCAAGGCCAGTGCTCTGTTCACTGCACCACTTAGCTGCCCCAGCAATGCCCTCTGTCTATGTAAACTCCTTTTAATTGCCCTAATAATGATAACATTCTTAAGAGTTACATGTATCAAAAAAAAAATTACATGTATCATCTTCCCATATAAGAGTGTACATGGTTTAACTTTACTAAGCCCCTTATAATTACTCTTTCATGTTTACCATTCTATGCTTCTCTTAAGTTGTGTTTGATTTTGTGTTAGATTTTTCTATTTACTTCTGGCCTTTTCATTAGGAATGCTTTAAAAATCCTCTATTTCCTTAAATATCCATTTTTTTCCCACTGAAGGATTACACTTAGTTTTGCTGGGTAGGTGATTCTTGGTTGAAGTCCTAGTTCTTTGTATATCATATTCCAAGCCCTCCACTTCTTTAATGTGGAAGCTGCTAAGTCTTGTGTAATCCTAATAGTAGCTCCACAGTATTTGCATTGTTTCTTTCTAGCTGCCTGAAGTATTTTCTGGTTGACCACTCATTTTTTATTTTAACTCTTCCAGGAATTCTTCTTGGGCTTGGGTCCAATTGACATTTTTCTTTGAGGCTTTTTTGGTAGTTGTTTTCACATTGTTGTCTTCTTCTAAATTTGTGTCTTGGTCTTTCTTGTCGCAGTAGTATCTTTTTATGGTCAAAAAAATTTTTTATTGTTGTTTGCTCATTCTTCCAGTCTATTTCTTGACTTTGAACTTTCTGGTAAAGCTGGGCTCTGCTCACTTGGGAAACATTGTCCTAAGCTTCATATTTTTTCATGCTGTTGTTTTCAGAGGTAGTTCTGGGACTTCTGCAAAGTTTTGGTGCTTCCAAGGTGATGTGATCCTGCTAGTATGGTCACTTCTTTCCTAGTACACTCTCCTATCTAGAGGGGGCAGCCAAGTAACATAGTAGATAGAGTGCTGGCCCTGGAGTCAGGAAGACCTGATTTCAAATCCAGTCATAGACACTAGTGTGTGTCCCTGGACAAGTCACTGAACCCCACTTGCTTCAGTTTCCTCTTCTGTAGAGTGGACTGGAGAAGGAATGACAAACTATTTTATTATCTTTACCAAGAAAATCCCTGATGGGGTCATGAAGAGTCAGACATGATTGAAACAACTCAACAATGACTGATTTACCCAGGAAGAGCCCCTGATCCCTTGCGACTTCACACACTAGCACTTCTCTTTGCCTTGAAACTCTGACCAGGGCCTCTTTTCCCTTGTGACTGATAACCAGTCTTCCTGTCTGTCCTGGATCAGCAACTCAGGGCTGTGTATGATCAGTAGAGTTGCCAGTCAGTGCCAGCTTTACCCACTGCCAGCGAAGTAATGTAATCTTTTAACTGGTTGTCCAATCCGTTTACCATTTCTGGGTGCCACTACATGCTTGCACTTTGAACAGACCTCCACCTTTCTGTTACAGACTTTTTTTGCCGACCTCTTAAGTTTGCTTAGGCTGTGTGTAAAAATGTCTCACCCCAATTTTTTGTTAGGTCTGTCACTCCAGAATTTGATTTGGGGAATTATTTTAAAGTTGTTTGGAGGAGAATGTTGGGAGACATCAGTTGGGTGACTGCCCCTAATCCTCCCATCTTGGCTCTGCCCCCCTATAATCTTTTACTTAAAAATGAAATATAGATATATATAAAATGGAACCAGTACTCTCTCCTCAACAAAACTTCATAATCATCATGAAATATACCATGTTATCAAAGGCCCCAGAATGAATATAGCTTCCAGAGATACAGAAGGAGTTGTACATGATATCTGTTAGAACTATTCCACTTCTGCAACATACTATGGATCTCATTGTTTCAGGCTTATGTTGAAGGTCTCCATCACCATAACAGATTTCCCTAGGAACCTTCAAAATTGCACATTTAAAAAAAAATTTGTCTTTTTTTCTCATTAAAAATTTTATTTCTTTTCAGTTTTCAGTATTCACTTATATAAGATTTTGAGTTCTAAGTTTTCTCTCCTGCCTTCCATTCCCTCTCCCTCAGACAGTGTGTAATCTGATATAGGTTATATGTGTACAATCATGTTAAACATATTTGCACATTAGTCATGTTGTAAAGAAGAATTAGAACAAAAGGGAAAAACCACAAGAAAGAAGCAAAAAAAAAAGAGAGAGAGAGAAAAAATAATATACTTTGGTCTGCATTCAGATTCCATCATTCTTTCTTGGGATATGGATAGCATCTTCTGCCATGAGTCTTTTGACATCTTAGTTTCTTGTATTGCTGAGAAGAGTTTAGTCTCTCTAAGTTGGTCATCACGTAATGTTGTTGTTACTGTGTACAATGTTCTCCTGGTTCTGCTCATTTCACTCAGCAACAGTTCATGTAAGTCTTTACAGGTTTTTCTGAAGTCAGCCTGCTCATCATTTCTTATGGAACAATAATATTCCATTCCATTTATATATACCACAACTTGTTCAGCCATTCCCCAATGGATAGGCATCCCTTCACAATTTCTAATTCTTTACCACCGCAGAAAGATCTGTTATAAATGTTTTTGTACATGTGGATCCTTTTCCCATTTTTATGATCTCTTAGGGATGCAGACTAAGAAGTGGTATTGCTGGGTCACAGAGTATGCACAGTTTTATAGCTTTTTAGGCATAGTTCCATATTGTTCTCCAGAATGGCTGGATCAGTTCATAACTCCACCAGCAATGCATTAGTTTTCCAATTTTCCCATATCTTCTCCAACATCTCTACATCTTCTTATCATTTTCCTGTTTTGTCATGTTAGCCAGTCTGATAGGTGTGATGTTTAAATTTGCATTTCTCTAATTAATAGTGATTTAGAACATTCAAAATTGGACATTTTGAACAGGATGTCCCACAGGCGTCTCAAATTCAACATGTTCAAAATTGAACTCATTATCATTTCCTCATAAGCCATTCCATTTCCAAACTTCCCTGTATTACCAAGGAATACCACCATCTTTTTTTGTAACCTTTTATCTCTGGATTTTAGGGACAGCCTTTCCCTTTTACAGATGGAGACAATAAGTCACAGGGAAGGCCCACTTTAGTGGCACAGTTGGAAGCAGAATTCATTTCCTGACATTTTTCAGTGCCTTTTGAACTAAATTTTAGAATTTGACTTTTTGAAATCATTGCATCTTATTTTTGCCCAGCATATGCAACTTTTTCTTGGTGGCCTTGTAGTTGCTCAGTTTTCTAATCTTTGAATCCTCTTTGACTTTTCACTCTTCTATATTCATGCACTCAGCAGATCTAATCAATTTGACTTCCTCTGTATTTTTCACATCCCATTCAGCATATCATTTCTTGTCTTTCTGATTTCAGTCTTCTCTTTTCAACCCATACTTCATGCACTTGCCAAAGAGATATTCCTAAAACTCAAGTCTAACGTGTCAGTTCCCTGCTCAGAAAACTCCAGTAGTTCCCTATTCATTGTAGTCTCAGACAGAAGAATCTCTTTATACTTTAAGCCTGTTCCAACCTAGTTCCAACCTCCCTTTCCAATCTTATTATCTATTACTCCTTCACCTATTTTACCACCCAGCCAAATTGATCTTGCTGTTAGACAAGGCACAGCTAGGCACCCCCATGAATGGAACACCCAGTCTGGAGGCAGGAACACCTGAGTTCAAATGTAGCCTCAGACACTTACTAGCAGTGGGACCCCAGGCGGTCACTTCACCCTATTTGCCTTAGTTTCCTCAACTGTAAAATTAGCTGGAGAAGGAAGTGGCAAACCACTCTAGTATCTCTGCCAAGAAAATCCCAGATGGGGTTACAAAGAGTCAGACACGACTGAAACAATGGAACAACAGCTGTTAGACATGCCATTCTATCTCCTGTTTGTGTGGCATTGCACAAATTGTCATCCATCCATTCTCTTTTGACCTGTGTCTCTTAGAAGTCCCATCTTCCATTAAAGATCAGTTCAAATGCCTCTTCCTTTAGGAAACCTTTTCTGCTCCCTCTGACTCTCCTCTGACCCCAAAATTACTTTATATTTGTAGTATATATTCTTTGAATTACTTACTACATGTTTTTGTTTTCCTAATAGATTATTAGTTACTTGAGATAAAAACTATTTCATGTATTCTTTGTATCTCCAATGCTAGGAACTCAGTAGGTGTTTAATAAAAACTTATTGATTGGCAAGCCTTCTCATCCTACATTGTATTGTCTAAAATTAATTTTTTGTTTACATCATTTCTTTCCATGAAATTTTGAGTTACAAATTTTCTCCCTATCTTTCCCCCACCCACCACCCCAAAACAGCCATCCCACTGTATAACACCTCCCCCAATCTGTTCTCTCCTGTGTCCTCCCCCATCACCCCTCTGATTTTCTGGTAGGGCGAAGATGGATCTCCCTACACTGAGGTATATACAGGTATGTATATCTTAATTCCCAGTTGCATGTAGTTAATAATAATAATAATAATAATAATAATAAATATATGTATATAATTTTTTTTAACATTTGATTATAGAATTTTAAATTCTAGATTCTTTCCCTTCTTCCCTCATCACCCACACCTACTGGATAGACAAGTAATTCAATACAGGCTGCACATGTGTAATTATGCAGAACTTCTCCACAGTGGACATATATATAGTAAGAGATTGACTATATTTCCCTCCTTCCTATTCTGCCCCCTCCCCTTGTTCTATTCTCTACTTTGTCCCTGTCCCTTTACAGAAGTGAAGGCTTCTAACAACCTTCTCCCCACCCTGCCTTCTCTTCCATCATCCCCCTTCTCATCCCCATCCCCCCTACTCTCCTGTAGAGCAAGATATCCAATTTAGAGTTTGTCATTCCTTCCCTAAGCCAAATTCAGAGATTAAGGTTGTGGAAATGAATGATGTAATCAAGAAAATAAATTAAAATTCAAACAAACAAACAAAAAAAGAATCGCCTACCCAGCAAAATTGAGTATAATCTTCTAGGGAAAAATATGGTCATTCAATGAGGTGGAGGACTCTCAAGCATTCTTGCTGAGAAAACCAGAACTGAAAAGAAAATCTGACACTCAAATACAAGAAGCATGAGAAGATAAACATGGAAAAGAAATCATAAGGAACTTATCAAAGTTGAACTATTTACATGCCAACATGGAAAAATAATCATTGTAACTTATGAAACTTTTCTCAGTATGGGGATAGGTGAAGGGAATACAAATATACACACACACATACATACATACATATATGTATATATGTGTATATGTACACATACATACACATATGTCTATATAGGAGGGTATATATGTGCATATGAATACATACTGAGTATATATATGTGTACACAGAGGGCACAGGATCAATTGAATAGGAAGGGATGATACTTTCAAAGGTGAAACTGTGAGATGGGAGAAGAATAGAATGAGAGAAGAAAGGGAGACCCAGAATGGGGTTAATCATCTCATATAGAAGAGGCAAGGGATAACTGTTAGAACAGGAAGGCAAAAGGGAATGGGTCAACCTTAATCTCCTTTGATGTCTGGAATATCATATTCCAGGCCCTTTCATCCCTTAATGTAGAAGCTGCTAGATCCTGAGTTATCCTGATTGTGTTTCCACAGTATTCAAATTGTTTCTTCTTGGCAACTTGTAATATTTTTTCCTTGATCTGGGGACTCTGGAACCTGGCTATAACATTTCTAGGAGTTTTCTTTTTGGGATCTTTTTCAAGAGGTGATGGGTGAATTCTTTCTATTTCTGTTTAAAACCATTAAAACCAAGAATCACATACCCAGCAAAAT
>JAQQSW010022888.1:0-10377 GCA_028646575.1 Pseudocheirus occidentalis
AGTGGCAGATCAGTATATTGTGAATTGTTAATTGAATAAACTCCCTTGTAGGGAAACTAGGTCATTCCTTTGTTAAGTGATTGATTGGATCTCTGATTAGATTGATTGAATCTTTAAGTGTTAAGCTGGTTTCTCCCTTAGGGAAACCAGCTATTTCTTCTTTTGTTCCTTGTTCTAAATATTGTGTCTTTCTGAAATAAGATATAATATAGAGACTTTCCTTGTTCTGAAGATTGTATATAATATTATGAACTGTTGAAACTGTGAACATTGTACTGAATAAAGATTTGGAATGGAATAAACAGAGTGTTCACTAATACTGTGTAATCCGAATCTTAAAGGCTCTTCACAGTAGCATTCTCTTAGGAATCTACTGCTGATTGGCTTTACAGAGGGCAGAGACAATCTTAGCTTTTGCTTATGTTTACATTCTCACCCCTTAACATGGCGCCTAGCCCTATTACATAGTAAATGTTTAATAAGTTATCTATCTATTTGTCTGTTTATCCCAGAAGAGATTTTTCATGGGGTCATTTGGAGAAGGAGGATCCTACTACATATTATTTTTATCATTAGATCCAACTAGGTGCCCCCAAAAGGCTCAGAACTGTGAAATAAATGCTGGTTACAAATGTATCCTTACAACACTGTGGTTACTTCACATAGGTAAAATGTTGGGGGAAGATACTCTCTCAATGGACAAAGAAAAACAGTGTGACAGACTTTAGTAGGTACTAAATTTACAAATACATATACAATATCAAAGCAAATTTCCAACAGCTAGGTCATTACTTTACATTTGCACAAAATTCCCAGAAATAAATAGAAAAACAAACTTAAGTTTTATTTTAATGATATTTTATTTTTCCCAATTGCATTTAAAAACAATTTTTAATATTCATTTTTAAAAATTTTGAGTTCCAAATTCTCTCTTTCATTCCTCCTTCCTCTCTGCCCTCCCTAAGATGGTAAACAATTTGATACAGAGTATGGAAGTGTAATCATGCAAAGCATATTTTCATTTTAGTCATGTTGTGAAAGAAAAAAAGGCCAAAAAAACCATGAAAAAAAGAAAATGAAAAATAATATGCTTTGTTCTGCATTCAGACGTCATCAGCTCCTTCTCAGGAGGTGAATGATATTTTTCATCATGAGTCCTTTGGAATTGTCTTGATCATTGTATTGCTGAGAATAGCTGCTAAGTTATTCACAGTTAATCATTGTACAATATTTCTGTTACTCTGGTTCTGTTCACTTCATTCTGCATTAGTTGATGTAAGTCTTTACTGGCTTTTCTGAAATCATTCTGCTTGTCATTTCTGATAGCACAATAGTATTCCACTGCAATTATATACCACAACTTGTTCAGTCATTCCCCAATTGATGGACATCCCTTACATCTCCAAATCTTTGACACCACAAAAAGAGCTGCTATAAATGTTTTTGTATAAAACGGTCCTTTTCCTTTTTTAAAAAAAAATCTCTTTGGAATACAGACATAATAGGGGGTCAATGGGTACACACAGTTTTATAACCAAGTTGTTCAATGGTTGGATCAGTTTAAAATTATATCAATTTTCCCATATCCCTTCCAATATTTGATATTTTTCTTTTTGTCATATTAGCCAATCTGATAGGTGTGAGGTGGTATCTTAGAGTTATTTTAACATGCATTTCTCTAATCAATAGTGATTTGGAGATTTTTTTATATGACTATAGATAACTTTGATTTCTTTGTTTGAAAACTGCATCTTCATATCCTTTGATACTTTATCAACTGGAGGATAACTTGTATTCTTATAAATTTGACTACATTCTTTATATAGTTGAGAAATGAAGCCTTCATTGGAGACTCGCTGCAAATTTTTTCCCCTAGTTTTTTGCTTTTTTAAAAATCTTGGCTGCATTAATTTTGTTTACACAAAAAGTTTTTCATTTAATATAATAAGAATTATCCATTTTGTATATCATAGTGTTCTCTATCTCTTTTCTGGTCACAAATTCTTCCCTCATATATAGATCTGACATGTAGACTATACCTTGCTCCTGTAATTTGCCTATGGTATCACACTTCATGTCTAAATCATGTACCCATTTTGACTTTATCTTGGAATATGGTGAGAGATGTTGGTCAATACCTAGTTTCTTCTAAACTTCTTTCTAATTTTCCCAGTATTTTTTTTTGGTCAAATAGTGAGTTCTTGTCCCTAAAGCTTGTATCTTTGGGTTTCTCAAAAACTAGATTACTAAGGTCACTAAATACAATGTATTGTGTAACTAATTTATACCACTGATCCACTACTTTATTTCTTAGCCAGTACAAGATTGTCTTGTTGATTACTGCTTTATGATATAGTTCAAAATCTGGTACAGCTAGAAATCACTTTCCTTCACTTTTTTTCATTGATTCCCTTGATTTTATTGACCTTTTGTTCTTCCAGATGAATTTTATTATTTTTTTATCACTAAAATAATTTTGGTGGTTTTATTGGTATGGCATTGAATAAGTAAATTAATTTAGGTAGGACTGTCATTTTTAAAATTACATTGGCTCTGCCTATCCATGAGCAATTGATATTTTCCCAATTGTTTAGATCTGACTTTACTTGTATGAAAAGTATTTTGTAAGTGGTAGCTAGGTGATACAGTGGATAGTGCACTGTCCCTGAAGTCAGGACGACCTGAGTTCAAATGCAGCTTTAGATACTTATTAGCTAAAAAAAAAAGTCTTTTGTAGTTGTGTTCCTATCATTCCTGGGTTTGTCTTGGCAGGCAGACTCTCAAGCATTTTATGTTGTTTATATTTATTTTAAATGGAATTTCTCTTTCTATCTTGCTGCTGGACTTTGTTAGTAACATACAGAAACCCCAATGACTTTTATGGGTTTATTTTGTATCCTGCAACTTTATTAAAGTTGTTAATAAATTAGTTTTGGTTTTTTTTAAATTAGCTTTCTCTAGGATTCTCTATGTATACCATCATATCATCTGCAAAGAATAATAGTTTTTTTTTCTCTATTCTAATTCCTTCAATTTCTTTTTCTTCTCATGGATATAATGAGCATTTCTAGTATAATATTGAATAGCAGTGGTGATAACGGACATCCTTGCTTCAACCGTTGAGTTTACTGAAGAGGCTTCTACTTTATCCTATTACAGGTAATATTTGCTGATGGTTTTAGATAGACATTACTTATCATTTTAATCAAAATTCCTTTTATTCCTATGCTCTCTAGTGTTTTTAATAGAAATGAGTATTGTATATTTTGTTGAGGTTTATCTGAGATCATAATTGTTACCCTTGCTTATTTTTTTACTTCAGCTGAAGCACAAAAGTTTCTGCTCCCGCCCCTTACTTTAACCTTGGTGTGTCTCTCTGCTTCAAATATTTCTCCTAACCATCATACTGCAGGGTTCTGGTTTTTAATGTACTCAATTTTCTTCTTTTGTTTTATGGGTGAGTTCTGAAGAACCATAAAATGTTGAGGTATAGATCCCGAAATACCAACATGCTGGGTCCTGCTAATGAATTCAACTCAAGTCTCCTCTCAGCCAAAGAAAAGCAAAGTTTACTAAAAGTTCACCTGTATTGGACACATAGTAAGTCTGTGCTAGAAAGTTCTATGGCTCTCTGATACACATGGAGGCAAGATGGGGTCTTATATACAGAAAAGTTGTGGGAGGAATCTAGGGGTGGCCTAGGGAGGAGTTTGAGGAAGGTCTTCAGGAGGAGTTAATGAGGTCAGGTAACAGTTGATTTGGGTATAGATATTTTGATAGGCTCAAGGATGGGAAGTAGATGGACAATGGAGGGCTAGGCTAGTAAGAGTAGGAGATTTGGGCCTAGCTATAATGAAAGGCTTATGGCCTCAGGGAAATGCCTCATCTAGTGGGAAGATTCAATCAGAGTTCAAGGGGGTTCCCAGAGCCTGTACCTCAAAGATTGAAGGAGAGCTCAAGGGGGTTCCCAGAGCATGCACCTCATCAAGTTCATCTTATCTATATTCACATATCATTTTTATGATTACTGTGTATTTCTCTCTGAGAGAAATTATTATACTATTATATTAATAACTAATTATTAATTTGTGATCCATTCTTTTCCTCCTATTTTTGCTAAGACCCGTCTCCTGAAAAGGCCAGGCAGTTTTAGAAGGGTGTAACTTAGTAAAGCCATCTTCTCCCAGCCCCAAGGCATCTTCTTGGGCAGGAGCCCTAATTTTTTGTTGACTCTGTAAACAAAAACTGGCCTCAGCTAGCTCTCCCCAATCTGCACCCTTATTCCCCTAGTCTATTTGTTCTTGATATTCTCCACTCTTTTCTGCCCTGGGCCAGTTGCATGCTTAAGTGTGTTAGTGCTCCACCTTATGCTGACCTGGGTCTATATGACTCAGAACCCTGTTTGGGCATTGCAACAGAGTCCTGTACCTAGTGCCAGCAAAGTGTCCATTGTAATTTCCTTCTGATCAGTTGTCTAGCCCCCCTATGGTCTGTGGGGTGAGAGTTCCTGAAGTCATTGCTGCTGATTCAGTTGCTCCCAAGGCCTGCACTGGCTTGCTGGGGTGGGGCCTGCTGCTGACTTGGCCCAAGCCTCCAGCTTTGGATTGCTTTCTACTCAGTTCAGCAAGATAGACCTTTTCTGTCTATCTTCTAAATTGTCTTGAGCTGGAAAATTGTTTCACCCTGTCTTTTTGTTGGTTCTGTTAAATTAGAATTCGTTCTGAAGCATTATTTGGAAGCAAATTTGGAGACCTCAGGGGAATTCCTGTCTTACTCAGATATCTTGGTTCAATCCCTCTAAACTTATCTTTAAAATTAAACTATGAAAAGAAAACAAATATTTCTCAACTTTAAATTGCTGGGGATCTCATTATCATTTCAAAGGATAAATATAACTTTAAAGCACAGACTTTTATAGCTAGAAGGAGCCTAAAATATTACCTAGTCCTTCATTTTACAGACAAGGAAATTGAAGCCCAAGTAGGTTGTGACTTGCCCCAAAGTTAGTGGCAGATTTGGGTCTAGAATCCAGATTTTAAAATTATAAAGTACCCTTAGCCTTTAATGTCTGTTCCTTTCAGATTACCACTATCAGCTCTGTGTATCTTTTTTCTATCTAGTTATTTGCTTTTTCTATTATATTTTGCTTCTTGTCTATTTTGATAACTTACTTTGGTGTCTATAGTCCAAGAGATCAGAAGAATATCCATTTAAAAGAGCGTGAATAGAGATATTTGTCTCCAGCTTGACATATACATCTCAGAACCTAGCTAGCCTTTTTTTTACTTTTAATAATGTTTCCCTCCCTTTCCTGTGTTCCTTTCTTTTTCCTTTTGTCTCTTTCTATTCCCAAATTCTGATTTCTAAATGTATTATATAAAATCAAATAATAATTTCTGACCACAAATTTTGAAGTTCACCTGTGACTTTAATCTGTGTGGCAATACTAAGCAAATTTAGATCTGCAGCTAACATGGGGTGAGGAAAGCTATCTAAGTTCCAGATTGCAACTCACAAGGGACTGGCTTCAAACTGCTACTCTCAGGAGTTCCATGGTCTTCATTCTCTTCTCTCAAGCTTCCTTCCAAAGTCATGTCCTGCCCCCTGGCTTGTATCCTCAACAGTCCAGCCAGACTCTAGGGATCAGCATGGAATGGTCCTTCCTTCATTTCCTGCCTGGAAAAGGCATTCTCAAAAGATTTTCCCCAAACCTCTCAGCCTTTAATATCCATTCCTTTCAGATTACCCCTATCAGCTCTATGCATCTTGTATCTGTCTAGTTATTTACATGTTGCCTCTCCAATTAGATTGTGCATTCATTGAAGGCTGTCGTTGGTTGTTGTTTTATGTTTGTTTGCTTTGCCTTTCTTTGTGTTGCCGGTACTTAATGGTGCCTGGCACTTAGCAAATGCTTGCTGACTGAGATGAACAAAGTGAAAGATTAGCAAAGAATCTGCAAAAGATAAAACCTCTCTACCTCCAGGAAACGCTTATTCAATCATTCTGGGGTCTGACTCTTCATGACCCTATTTGGGGTTTTCTTGGCAAAGACAGTGGTTTGCCATTTCCCTCTCTAGCTCATTTTACAGATGAGGAAACTGAGGTAAGCTGGGTTAACTGTCTTGCCCAGGGTCACATAGGTAGTACTCATTTGTAAAATGTGACTGATTGCACTACTTAACCCAATGAGCAATTGAAAAGAAAGCACTTTACAAAATGTAAAGCACTACATAAATGCAAGCTTCATGTGTCACGCCCTCCACTGTTCAAAGTCCCAGTGTAATTCTAGAAAACACAGGTAGAAAAGATTTATAATATGTGGGTTATAAATATGTAGCTTTTATAAGTAACAGTAAATATCCTGGCAGTTTATAGGTGGACCTTAGGAAACTGAGACCCAAGAGGGTAATTTGACTTGTAAAATATTAGTCAGTTAAGGGCAGTGAAAATAAGTGTAGAACATCTGCTTCATAGACGTCACTCTGACCCTCTTACTGATTCTGTACTCCAACTTTTTTCCTTGTGGGGCATCTGTCACAGACTTTTCTTTGTTTTTTTTTTTTTTTTTTTTTTTTTTTTTTTTTTTTTAAGAACAAGGCAATTTATTAATGAATCTGGTGTGGTTTGTCCTAATGTTTCTTATTGGCAGCTGCCACCTGTTCCGCAATTCTGTCCAGGTCTCTCTGTCCCTGAGAGACACCCTGAGGTGTCAGCTTCCGACCCCCGTCCTGGTCTTTCTCCACCATCTTGAGCCCCTCCAGGGCCTGCAGGACCCTCCGGGCCACGCTCTTGGAGCCCCGGCTGAAGTGGCTGGGCATGACCCCGTTGCGCTGGGGCCCCCCGTAGATCTTGGTCATGGAGCCCACGCCGGCGCCGCCCCGGAGGTACAGGTGCCGGGCGGTGGAGGCCGCCAGCGTGTAGAACCAGTTCTCGTCGTAGGGCGCCAGCTCCTTGTGCTTGGCCAGCTTGACCGTGTCCACCCATTCGGGGACTTTTAGCTTCCCTGACTTTTTCAGGAAGGCGGCCAGGGCCCGCACGAACTCCTGCTGGTTCACGTCCTTCACCGTGACTCCAGGCATCGTGCGGGCTCAGCGCGGCCAGCCAAGGGAAAACTTTTCCCTTTCTATGTCTACCGTCTCACCTCCTCAATTAGAAGCAGCATCAGGGCCTGATATGTAGCAAAAACTTGATAATTCTTTTAATGATGAAAATAGATAATTAAAAAACATTAATATAGGCAGAGAACTGGTTTGTTGTTGTTTTTGTTTTGTTTTGTTCTGTTTTGTTCTGTTTTGTTTTGTTTTTACAAATTTTTGCAAGGAGTCTGAAATAAAGAATCTCATACCAGTATTATAATAAGAAAAACTGAAGCTGACAGAGAAATGACTAACCTTAATTACTCATTGTGATTCAGTATAAAATGGAGCTGGCAACTCTGTACTGTGTCTCTTGAAAAAAATCATTAGAAAACAGAGCTAATGGGTAGGCATGCACTTCCCTTCAGATTTAGAGTTCATAAGTTTCCTTTGATACAAATCTGTATTTATTTCTTTTTCATTTTTTTCTGTAAACTTAAAATTATATTAATCATTGTAATAATAAAACTTGGTCCAAAAAGAGACTTTTTTTTCTTTATTGCAGAGGTAGGGAACTATGGGTAAGGAACACTTCATATAAAAGGAGACTTTCAAAATGTCGGTGAGTTTTTCCGGACTTTTAATATCTTAATTGTTTTAAGGGATAACTATCTGTTCATCAATAAAGCCCTAGGACGTGGGGACATAAAAATATATTTCTAACAACAAATATAGAAAATGATGATTAGCTTTTTAGAAAGACTATTTGGTTTAGGGACAGAGCCAAGAGGGCAGCGTAGAAGCAGGAAAACTCCGCAGCTCCCACATAGCCACCTCACACACTCATAAAATATTACTCTAAACAAATTTTAGAGCTTCAGAACTCACAGAATTATGGAGAAACACGTCAGGTCTCCCATTGAAGGCAGCTTGGCAGGCAGGACAGGAAGGGCTCATCACAGCCCATTGGTGCCAAGCCCAGCCCTACCTGAAACCACAGCTTGGCCCAGGGGTAGCCAGGACAAAATGCGGTTGGAGCCTTCAGGAGAGTGGATCAGCAGCAGCTGTGGCAATTTCCAGAATTAACAAGCAATAAGAAATAAGTACTAAGTGAAAGGTTAGTAGAACTCAGCTAAATTTGGGGGAGAGGGTCTGGCCAAACTGCCTTCAGGGCAAGGAAGCAGAAGAAATGGCAGGCAGCCCTACAGCTGCACCCACGTGGTTGCTTCAGAAGCTTCTGGCCTGCAGACTGCAGGGAGGCCAAGCTATCATTCAGAGGCTAAGTGCTCTTGCCTTAAGCTCCCTGGATTGAGATTGTGGTCTTGGGTGGTGGTCCTGGGGTGCATTTTCAGTGAACCAAAGCTGATGGGGGCCTGTATTGAATTGCTTGTCTTTTCAGTGTGACAAGGGAGGGAGAGAATCTAGAATTTAAAGTTCTATAATCAAGTGTTAAAAATATATGTATATATTATATTGTATATGCATATATAATTATTATTAACTACATGCAACTGGAAATTAAGATAAACAGGCACTGGGGTAGGGGGATCCATCTTGCCCTACCGGAAAGTCAGAGGGGCAATGGGGGAGGACATAGGAGAGAGCAGATTGGGGGAGGGGTTATACAGTGGGATAGGACTGTTTTGGGGTGGTGGATGAGGGAAAGATGGGGGAAAATTTGTAACTCAAAATCTTATGAAAATGAATGATGTAAACAAGAAAATAAATAAATTAATAAAAAAATTTGGTTTACTATTTCAAAAACCCGCAATTTCTCTGATAAGAATAGTCTCTTCACTGATTGATTACAGCCTTGCTCACTAAATGATTTTTGAGGGTTATTATGGCTAAAAAATTTTTACCATGTTGTTGTGATTTATGGACTCTGAGGTACTTTATAGCAACTCTTTCTCTCTCTTACAAGATGAAGCTAGTGGGCCAGTAGGTCTGACTCAGTGGGGAGAGCCTAAGGCCCCTCACTGTCTAGAAGTTTACAGCACAAATCTTTCCAATGTAACCAAGCAGGAAGTGGAAAAGAAAGAGAACCACTTTGGCTGATCAGTGCCTTTTGAATATACTCTGGTTCTAGTTCAGCCAATCAAGCAAGAAGCTATCTTTTTACTACGTAGTTAGCTGACTGTAACCAGTTGCAGAATGTCAGAGCATACTCCAAATTGGAGAGCAGAGCATTTCCATTACATGTCATTTTGTCTTTCTATAAGCAATCTCCCTAATCTCTTCTACATTCACTGGCAGCAGGCACATTATACTGAACACGCTCTAAGGATGGAATTCCATTTGCCAGAATCCATTTCAGTGTTATCACCAACCTGGTGCTAAGTCTCTCTGAACTTACCCTGGCTGATCCTAGGACAACAGACATCTGTTACTGGCCCACTACAATAAAATTTTCTCATACTCTGTCCCAGTGGAAAAGTAATTCTGGGCCTTTGAAAGCATTGCTAGTAGTGTGTAAGCTTTGGCAGGTCCTATTAAGCAGGAAATATTTCAAGAATGGGCTTGTTAATAAGTAGAAAAAAAATTTGATCAAATTCCTAGGAACCTCTAGAATTAACTAAGTTTATCTTCTTGTCCCAATGCAAGAAAACTGTCCTATTTGGTAAGGTCTGTGTCTCAGATTTGAAGAAATTCTGGGATAATTTTCACAGTCTCATATAACAACTCCTCAATGTTAACACATCAACTATAATTCAAGGCAGTATGTAATACCAGGAATGGGGTAATTCTGTGTTTCAGACTGAGGGATGCAAAGAAATGTAGAATTGTTTAAGTAGAAAGGGAAAGTATAGACAAGGGGAGAAGGAAATATAGAATTGAATGAAGAAAGTATAGAATTTAGTAAGTAAAGACAGCTGCTGTCATCTATGGACCTCCAACTTCTCTTCTTCCTTCCCCTCTTCCTCCTCCTCCTCCTCTTCGTCCTCCTTTTCCTTCTTCTGGGTAAGTTTGCCCCTTTCTCAAATGTCTCGTAGCCCATTGATCTTAGAATCTCATCATATTGGTTCTGGACTTTATACAAACATCAGTTGGTTTAGCCTACTGCAGCTCAGAACTCCCAAGCTCAAGCAATCCACTAGCCTGTGACTCTGCAGTAGCAGGGATTACAAGCATACACTATGACACTTAGCTTATATCTTCTTTTTTTTTTAAACTTTATTTTTGTTTTCTTGTTTACATTATTCATTTTCATTACATTTTTGAATTACGAATTTTCTCCCCATCTTGCCCCTGCCCCACCCCTAAAACAGCAATCCCACTGTAAAGCCCCTCCCCTGCTCTG
>JAQQSW010022889.1:0-10377 GCA_028646575.1 Pseudocheirus occidentalis
AATATATGCTGCATTATATGATATAGTATATAAAATATATAATCATTATAATAATATAATTATTATGAATTATATATAATTATATATAATATGTAATATAATATATAAATATATATATATATTTAAAAGTCATTCACCACTAGACATGTGACCACATGGTCAGAACAATTTTCAAAAGAAGAAATTTCAAGAGGAGGTTTACAACCTGAAAAAAATATTAAAAATCAGTAATAATCAGAGAAATTTGAACTAAACAACCCTGGTATCACGTTATATCATGATGATAACAAAAGTGCTAAAAAATTTTTTTAATTTCACATAATCAAATTTACCTTTTTTATCTGTTGTTATTGATTTTAACCCTTGCTTAGTTAAGAATATAGCTGTAAGAGGGATGTGACTAGTTTCCTTTTTATTTATTTGTTATGGTAGGATCTTTAATGTTAGGGTCATGTATCCATTTAGAATGTATTGTGGAATACGGTATAAGGCAGCGGTTCTCAATCTGTGGGTTATGTTCAATTTGTAACAATGAAAATACATCCTGCATATCAGATATTTACATTATGAGTCATAACAGTAGCAAAATTACAGTTATGAAGTAGCAACGACAATAATTTTATGGTGGGGGCGTCACCACAACATGAGGAACTGTATTAAAGGGTAGCGGCATTAGGAATGTTGAGAACCACTGGCATAAAGTTTTGGTCTAAGCTTAATTTCTGCCAGACAGCTTTCCAGTTTTCTCAGCAGTTTTTTTTAAATAAACAAAGATTATTTCCTAAATACTGTATATTTTCCTGTTTGAAGACCATTTGGGGTTATTGAGTTCCATTGTTTTTGATTCTCCCTTGTCTAATCTGTTCCATTGATCTACCTCTCAATTTTTAACCGATATTGAATGGGGCTGATGACTGCTGCTTCATAATATAATTGGAAGTATGCAAATTCTCTTTTCTCTTTATCTTTACCTTTCAATATATTTTCAAAAGAGAAAGCATTGAACCCCAGCAATCATTCCGGTGGTTCCTTAGACTACTGATGAATATTTTCACTTTGGCAGTAGAGAGAGACAATATTTACCCGGCCCAGTGAACCTCTCTTCAGACTCTACCAATTGTCCAGGCCATCTTTGGAGGCTGAATGTAGTTTGTCTGCCGCTGTGAGTTTGTACCATATTATAGACTCTGAGTTTTAGGTGCTGGACTCTTAGGAACAAAGGCTTGTTCTCCCATACCGTACCTTGATGTTGACTTGACAGAGCCATTTTGTGATCAAAGGAAAATAAATGCTTGCCAATTAAATAAATGTAATAAGCCACCATTGCCAGCACAATAGGGAGAATAGGGCACGAAGGGGAAAGAGATTATGAGCAGAACTTTGGATGCACAATGGAAAGTCTGCTGGAATTTGGGGGGAGTTCTCGGACACAGGGAACAGCTACATTGAGTAGCCAATTAAATACGCACTTGTGCTACTTTGAGGGAGTCTGTGGTGAGGAGTGTGGTGTGACCTAGATCAGATTTGTCTACAATGGCAGTGATCAAGAAAATATAAAGACTAGTGCAGGCCCAGAATTAACTGAGATTGGGAGCATCTGCAGCACTTGTGTGTTTCAGCTCTTGGTCTTTCTTCCCATGTCTTCATTGTAGAGATCTGAAAGGGGAGGTGTCATAAGGGTCTCCATTGGTCTGAGTTTGTGGCTTATGCTGCTTTAGAACCTACTTGCTATGTGTGACCAAACTAAACAAGTAGGTGAGGATGGAACTATGGGGTCAGCTGCAGACTAGAGCTTTGTACATTGTATCTGAATGAGAGCTGGAAATTTATACTACAAGTTCCAAAGGGGAGGGAGGAACGTTTAGAGTGCTTCTTTCTTTAGCGCTGCTGGATCAGCTGTGAGAAGGGAAGGCAGAAAGATGAGTTATAAGATGATGCAGGTGCCTTAGTTTCACTAAGGTGGGCCTCGAGAGTCCTTATTTATCTGGACTGTTTTGTTTATCAGTCAACTGGTGGGGAGGGTACTTTATAGACTCCAACCCAGGGATTCTTAACCATTTTTTTTGCTTTTTTGAGGGGGGAGGCAGGGCAATTGGGGTTAAGTGACTTGCCCAAGGTCACACAGCTAGTAAGTGTTAAGTGTCTGAGTCCAGATTTGAACTCAGGTCCTGCTGACTCCAGGGCCAGGGCTATATTCACTGTGCCACCTAACTGCCTTTTAACCATTTTAAAAAATATCATGGACCCCTTTTGGTAGTCTGGTGAAATTTAGGGGCCTTTTCTTAGAATAATGTTTTAAAATGCATAAAAGAAAATGAACATCACAAAGGAAACACAGTTGAAATATAGTTATCAAAAGACTAAACAAGTTCGCACACCCCAGGCTAAGAATCCTGGCTCTAGATGATTCTTCTCTACCCCCACCCACCACTGCCCAGTGGGTAAGAAGAGTCTTCTTCTTCTTCTTCTATGCTCATCTGGGAGAAGGCAGCAGGTAAGGGCTCAGGAAGGGGGAAAACAGGGATGGGGGAGTTACAGAGCACAAAGATGGAAGGCCACATGAAGTGCTTCGGTGGCTGCGGGGCCTTGAGGAAATTGCACAAATCCAGTGGAAACCGTTTCAACGGCATCGTTCCTAGAGTATTTAGGGCAGGGAGATAGTGTTAATATGTGTTGGATCAGACTGACCTTTGTGAGTAGGGTCTTCAATCTAGTGTGTGGTGAGAATGGCTGGAGTGGTTGAAGCTGTGAGAAATGATAGTGCAGGGACCTAGGTCTTGCTTGCTTTGTGTCATCACTGTGGTGGTGGTCGGGCTGTTTGTCTGTGCTTGGGTCATTCTGGCAGTCGAGCCTTTTGTCTTTCCATTGCTGCCACACAGCTTGTACCAGATGTGGAGGGTTAGCCAAAATTCAGTCTCGTGCTATTCTTAGCTATAACCAAAGTCCACCCAGTGCTTCCTCTCTGAATGGTGCCGGCTGAGGTGACTCTGAACTCTCCATCCCTAGGGAAGGGATGTTCCTGTGGTGGGCTCTGACACCCTGTCACCTGGGTTGCATTTACAGGGCTATGCTTGACTGGGCCCACATCCTCCTTTCCTCATCTAAAAAATGTGAATGATCCTCGTTTCCCATCTCACTGGGAATTTATGAAGATGGATGAGAGAAGAACAAGCATTTAAATGATTTGCAACCCCCATATTAAAGGCACCCAAAAAGAACAAAATCCTAGCTATGCTTCTGAGCTCTTGCTTAGGGTGTGCTATAATTTATGGATGTACTGACATAGTAAAGGACAAAGAGATTTGTAATTCCTAGTCAGAGCAGTGAAAGGCTGCATGAAGTACATTACTCTTCAGGCTCTCCCAACCTAGGGAAGGCACTCTCCTCTCCTCTGTCACTGCATTGCATTTGCCCTGGCTTAACCACTTGCTTGGATGCTCAGTCCACTCCTCAGCCTTTTGCTGGATCTCTTAAAGACAGCACCCCCAGGGGGCAGGGTGGAGGTGGGAAGAAAAATTATAGAGGCTGGTACGCCAGAATGATGCTTCAAAACCTTGAAACCAGATTTTAAATTAATGATGACAGCAGCAGAGCAAATTAATAATTAATGAAGGTGTAATTTATGTAAACTGTATAAATTACATGATTCTCCAGGTGAATTCTCTGCCTCCTCCTACCAGGGGTGTGGGATGGGGGTGAGGTGAGGAAGGGTGCTGTCAGTGAAAAGAACTGGAGAGCTTTTCTTTTTGTACACTTTCTTTAAGATTTGCAAAGAGCTTTATATCTCCTTTCATCCTTGCAACAACCCTTTGAGGTAGGTGAAATTGTTAACCCCATTTTACAGATGGAGAAACTAAGGCCGGGGGTGATTAAGTGACATGCTCAGAGTCACACAGACGGTTAAAGGGTCTGAGGCAGTATTCAAAGTTCCTCATTTTATTTTTTTTAATTTTTTGCTTTTTTGGGGGGGCATTTAGGTTAAATGACTTACCCAAGGTCACACAGCTAGTTTTTTTTTTTTGGAGGGGGGGGTTAAGTGTCTGAGGCTGGATTTGAACTCAGGTCCTCCTGACTCCAGGGCCAGTGCTCTATTCACTGTGTCACCTAGCCACCCCAAAGTCCCTCACTTTATCTACTACACTACCTAGTTTCTCTCCTAGACCTGCTTTTCTGAGTTTGTTGGTTTTCCTACCTTATAACAAAACTCGCAACTGTTTGTAAACCGACTATTGAAATCTGAGTACAGAGATCACAGACAGAACAGAAACAAAACTGGTTCAGTTTCTTTTTTTGGTCTCCGGCCAACCCTGATCTTTCACTTACTTCAACCACACACAGACTTGGCAAGGCATGAATTTGATTGCTTCTTGTGAAAGGTGAAGTGCTTCCCTGCCAATCCTCCTAAATGGTAGAAATGTTACCCACCCCATTGCATGGTCAAAATCTCCCTGAGGCAGGGGTTCTTAACTGGAGTTCACAAATTAAAAAAAAATTTGATAATGATTTCAATGTCATTTTCTTTTACAGTCCTATTCATTTTGTTTTGTTTAAAAAAAACTTATGAGAAGAGGTCCATAGACTTGCCAGAAGGGGTTTATGATACACCAAAAAAAGTTGAGACTGCCCTATAGTTTTGAGGTGATACAAGGAAGTTGTGGGAGGAATCTGAGAATGCCTGTGTCCTAGGTTTGTAGGTAGGGACTTATACTACTGGGAACCACAAAAAATGGCTATGGAACACAGGAAAATTTATGTTACCAGGGAAATAAGGTGGAATTTCTAGGTGGGACCTGTGTCCCCAAAAGGACATTTATAGAGCAGTGTTCTTCAATTGACCCGGTGTAGTTATGATTCTTTACTCTTTGTCATTGGGGGAGGGTATTTTATATGTTATATAATGAGTCCTAGATTTGGGGCATTAGATGCAAAGTCCTAACTTTGTCATTTATTAGCTATGTGATCTGGACAAGTCATTCAAGCTCCTTAAGCCCCAATTTCCTCATCTACCAAATGGGACTATCCTTACCTTCCTTACTGGATCATGGAAAAGAAAGTTATCTGAAAACCTTAAAATGTCACATAAATGAGAGTGACATTTTTATGATAGCGCCAAACTGCATCTGTAACCTGCTAAGTCACAATTCCACAGGCATACAATCTTGAATTTGTGTTTATTTTCTGATTGGAGAGTACAAAGTACTGCTTACATGAACTGAGACCGTCACATATTTGCGTGCCCTTTTTCAGAGAGGAAAGGGGGAAATTGGGGTACATGGCCATAAAAAAGGGATTTTTTGGAAAGCTCCATCCTGAAGGAAAAGGCTGCAGATGTCTGGTTCATTTGTTGATAGGACACTAGGTGTTTGCACCAGTGGTAATACCAGCTTATAGCACTAGATGGCACAATGGTGTCATTTTTATAGTCACTCTCAAAATGCATTTCTAAAACCACTCAATATATAGAGCTGCACAAATTCCCAAGTCAAGTTAAATAAAAAATAGGTCTAGGGAAATTTTTTTTTCTCTTGAGTATTTAAAATAAATATTATTATTTAGAAAGTGTCTATTGGGAGTTCTTCCAAGGCTATAAGGCTTTGATAAGGGGGTTATGTGCACGTTGTTCTTCTAGTGGCCAGCTGGTTTACCCTCAAGCTCCTAATCGGTGAGATAAGTTCTGGAAGATACCACAAGGCAATGGATTCAGAACATAGTGTACTTTCACACCGAAAAAATAGATGTGACCCTGGTACTATACAAACATAATTTGCCTTGTTCATCTTTGTTTACATGAACAAGGAATTGTAAGGTCAATGGATGGAAGGAGCCTGAGAGACCATTTTCTCTAGTCTTTCTCTAGATGAAGAAACTGAGTCTCAGACACAATAGCACGCCCAATGCAGCACAGGCAGTAAGTCAAAAGAGTTAGGATTTGAATCCAGGTCCTCTGACTTTAGGTTTAATATTCTTGGTAGGTGACTTACTAGATAAAAGTGCTGAACTTTGGAGTCAATCTTGCCTTATTAGTTATATAACCCTGGGCAAATTACTTACCCTTTTTTTCTGCCTCAATTTTCTTATTTGGCAAATGGGAAAAAATAAAAACTTCTACCTCCCAGAACTGTTGTAAGGATGAGATGAAATAACATATGTAAAGCACTTTTGTAAGCCTCAAAGTGAAATACTACCTATAATTATTAAGTCACTGATGAGTAGGAGGAAATCTAGTCAGCATCAAGTGATGTGTGTCTGTCTGCTGGTGTCAGCAGCTGGGGATTTAGTCTTGCTTCCTCCCCCCTTTTTTCTAGTTTCTATTCTTACATTTCAGGTCTTTCCATGAAACAATAGATATCTGCACTGTCACACTCAATTTGACACCACTTTTTTTTTGTACAGTGTGTTTCTTCCTTATATTTACATCATTAGAGCTTTGTGACCAGCCATGTGGAGCTGTGTGGTTTACAGATTTTTCCCTCTTTCTTAATTCACACAGTCACAGAATTTCAGAATTAGAAGGAACCCCAGAAATCATTTAGTTCAACACATATTGAACCTCCAAAAGTTACCTATTAAATGGTCTTATGGATTTTGTTTTCATTCCTCCAGTAGTGGGAGCTCACTGTTTCCAAGAAAATTCAAGTCCCACCATTTTTCATTGTGGAGAAAAGAGAAGCTTTTAGAATCAAAGAGAAGAGACATTCAGTTTGAATCAAGATATGCAAGGAATTGAATTAGGTTCTGGTGCTAAAAAAAAAAAAGGACAAAAACAGCACTGAAAGATTTCACATTCTTTTGGGGGATGGAACAAACACCTACTTCACAGAAAAGGAAACAAAAAGTATACACAAACTAATAATACATTCAGTCTGTCTCTATTCTTACGTGAAACTATTTTGGATAAATGACTTTGTTATTTTTTAAATTTCTCTTTATTAATATAAACTGGACAAGCAACCATAATATAAACATTTCTTATGCAAAGAAAAACAAAAGATATCATATATGACATTATGTGAAGCTTGTTTTTTTAAGCATATTTTTACATGATAGCCTCAACACTATCCAACTTGTCCATGTCTCTTTTTGAATTTTCTTCTCTTCTATTAAAAAAATTTTCACTGACATTTTTTTTTTTTACTTTTTGGAGGGGGGAAGGAAGGGCATTTGGGGTTAAGTGACTTGCCCAAGGTCACACGGCTAGTAAGTATGAAGTGTCTGAGGCCAGATTTGAACTCAGATCCTCCTGACTCCAGGGCTGGTGTTCTATTCACTGTGCCATCTAGATGCCCCAAATAACATTTTTAATATCAGTACTACTAAGCCTCACTCCCCATGACTTTCTAACAAAAAATAAAATCCCCTGTCACAAGCAAAACAAATTTACACATTGGGTATGTTTTAAATACATATGTCTCATTCCACACCTATAGTTTAATACTTCCCTGCTAAAAGGTAGAAAACTTGCTAAAGCATTGTCTTCTGGAATCAAGATTTGCCATTGCGTTTATCCTAAGTCTTAAATCTTTCACAACTGTCTTCCTTTAAGGTCCTTTAGTCACTATGTGTTTTCCTGCTTATGCTCTCTTCAATCTATATTGATTCATACTAGTCTGCCTTCCTCTGAATTCATCCATCCCTTTCCTTATTTTGAATGTTACTATAATCCACCACTTTCATATACAATAATTATTTTAGCAATATCCTAACTATTGGATACCCATAGTGTTTCTAGTTTGGTTTTTTTTTTGCTATCACAAAAAAACTGTCATAAATATGTTTTTATGTATATGGCTCCTTTACATCTATCACTGATCCCTTTGGGGTATAGATCTAACAGCGCTCTTAATAGGTCAAAGGACATGCATAGTTTAGTGACTTTGGGGACATAGTAGCAAATTGCTTTAAAGAATGAGCCATTGAAAATAGTTTTCCTCCCACAGACTTGCCAATAATTGTCACTTTCCTTTTTTGTCATCTTTTGTCATCTTATGATAGGTTTAAAATGGAACCTCAAGGTTATTTTAATTTCTATTTATTTTATTATTAATGGTTGAAACTTTTAAAAAATATAATTGTTCATGGTTTAGCTTTCTTCTGTTGAGAATTGCCTGTTCACATATTTTGACTATTTGTCAAGTGGGGAATAGCTCTTATTCTTATATATTTAAATCACTTTCCTATTTATCTTGAACATCAGACCCTTATAAGACCAAGTTGTAAAGATTTTTTTTTCTTACTTAACTGTTTCCATTCTAATTGCATTGATTTTATTTGTGCAAAAAACATTTCAATTCAAAATTGTCCCTTGGTTGGTTAATAACTTTCCCCCTATCCAGAGTTATGAAATCCTTGAATTTCTTCATTATAAAATATTTTATATGTAGGTCATCCATTATGGGTTTATTATGGTATATGATGTGTGATGTTTGTCTAAACCTATGTTCTGCCTGATTTTATTCTAATCAAAAATGTTTGCTAGATACAGTCCCTACTCCACTCCTTTTTGAGTCAGTTCTATAAAGTAATCCTTTGGTAATTTGGTAATACATTGAATATGGAAATTAATTTAAGGGGGATTGTCATTTTTATTATATTCACATAGCTCAGCTATGAATTTTTAATTCCTCTTGAATTAAAGTCTCTTCACATCTTCAGAGTGTTTTATAATTGTAGTCATGTAATTCCTATCTATGATTTAGATTATCATATATTATATATATTTGCTAGTAATTTTGAATATAGATTTTCTTTTTCTAACTGTCTTTGAGATTTTATTATAGAGAAGTGTAGAGAAAGACTAATAAATTTGGGGGTTTATTTTATATCCTATTTTATTGAAGTTATTGTTTATATTAATTTTTGTTGAATATCCAGGGTTTTCTATGTATCCCACCACAGTGTGTATAAAAAAAACTTGATAATTTTGTTTCTCCATTTATTCTAATTCCCCCAATTTAATTTTTCTCGTATGATTGATATAATTAGTATAAGCACTGTATCAACTAATAATGGTAAAAAAATGAAAAAAGACATCTTTACTTAATCTCTGATTTTACTATAAAGTCATATATAATTTTTCCATTATTGATAATACAAATTCTTGGTTTTAGGTAGATTATGTTTGCATATAAAGGAAATGTTCAATTTAATACTGTGCTTTCTAGTGTTTTTGTAATGCTATACTAACCAATGAACTTAGTCCTTACAAGTATGTGCAGAGTGCTAGTGTAACTTTCCATATGGAAAAGACTGGGGAAAGCTATATCCAGGACAGTTATGATGACATTTAATACAAAATCCTTGGGTAGATTATAAAGTATGTGTAGGCATTCTGTAGCTGATCCTGGTATGCTTACTGTGTGGTTATGGAGAATCTTTTAAATTTGTTTGGTGTATTTAATAGATATAGCAAAACAGAGCCTCAGCCTGTTCTCTCTTGGTTGGACTTCTTCCTTCAGTTTGACTTCTCTTTGACTGGCTTCTTCCTACTAATGTTCAGTGAGAGCCAATGCTATAAGGACAGAGATCTCAGTATTTCTCACCCTCCAAAACCATCATATGGCTCCATGAAAATGAATCTCAGTCCTTTTCTTCAGTGTTTGTTTGTTTGTTTTCATTTTACAAGGATGAGGTTGTATGCAATGACTTATTTATTTATTTATTTGTGAATTATTTTATTTATTTTCTTGTTTACATCATTCATTTCCACAAGATTTTGAGTTACATATTTTCTCCCCTACCCACAACCCCAAAACAGCGATCCCACTGTAAAGTCCCTCCCCCCAATCTGCTCTTTTCCATGTCTTCTTCTAACACCCCTCTAACTTTCTGGTAGGGCAGGATGGGTCTCCCTACCCCACTGCCTGTATATCTTAATTCCCAGTTGCATGTAGTTAATAATAATAATAATAATAATAATAATAATAATAATAATATTATAATAATAATAATAATATATATATTTAACATTTGATTGTAGAACTTTAAATCCTAGATTTTTTCAGATTCTCCCTCATCGCCCACCCCCACTGGAAGGACAAGCAGTTCCATACAGGCTGTACATGTATAATTACTCAGAATATCTCCATAGTAGACATATTGTGAGAGACCGATTATATGTCCCTCCTTCCTATCCCATTCCCCCCCACCTTCTTCTATTCTCTACCCTGTCCCTGACCCTTTACAGAAGTGTGTGCTTCCAGCAGCTCTCCCCCCTACCTTGCCCTCCCTCCATGCCACCTTTCATCCCCATCCCCCCTACTATCCTGTGTGGCAAGATACCCAGTTTAGAGTTTATGTCATTCCTTCCTGAAGCCAAATTCAATGAGAGTAAAGTTGACCCTTTCCTTTTTGCCTTCCTGTTCTTCCCCTCCATTGTAA
>JAQQSW010022890.1:0-10376 GCA_028646575.1 Pseudocheirus occidentalis
AAATTAAATTAACACATAGTGAAAAATACATTGGAAAGTGTGACTCAGGAGGGAGCAAAAAAAAAAAAGAAATCTAAGGTTCTATGCTGCATGGAAGCTTCTTGTGTGCTTGAGGAATACTTCCTTCAAGAAGAGAGTTGTGATTCATTAAACATGATTGAGTACCGAATGCCATCTTCTCCCATTGAAATAGCTTATATTCTAATAGAAATGGTTAGTTACTGATGTGGAAATACTTTCTGAATCAACTGTTTATTTGCAGTCACACCATTATTTTGTTAGAGTTCAGATCAAAATCAATACATAATTTGAAGATGCAAAAAGAAGATGTGACTGAGGCAGCTCCAGATCTCCAGATTAATGCATTAAAGCAAGCTGCTGAAAAAATAAACTGATATTTACTATCGCTATTTAAATTTAAAAGCCTATGTCAATCACACGACCCAATGAGGAGATCAAATAAGTGAAGAGATGACCTTGTTCAGTAAAAAACTTCATCATCTTGCCATAGAAATACGTGGCGCCTGAAGACAACACTGTACTAGAAGTTCATTTGCACACTCTTGTGGAGGAAGAAGGTGGAAGGTTATGAAAAACATCACTTCATGAACCAACAAATAGCCAGGGAGAAGAAACAAACTAATAAAGTTTTCTGGATTATTCTGAGGTGAAAGTAGAGTTAGGGCCACTCTAATGAAAAACTACAAAAGCATATTTAGACTTTTACAGTAAACTTTTTGATAGCGGTAATTCCTGTGTTGCTGAATCAGGGAGGAGAAATGATGTCAAAGAAGAAAGGTTGGGAAGAGGAAGAACAGCTGATTTGTACCAAATATAGAAAATCCAGTTATAGGAAATTCTTGGTGGAGGCAATATAATTTTGAAGGTATTGAGCGATTGATCCTCATACTATCAGAAAGAGTAGACAATATTTAATATTTAGAAAAATTACAGACCTTATTATTTTGGAAAAAAAGGTAATTGACAAAAATTAATAGCTATTCAATAAAAAACAAAACAAAATTAAGGCCTTATGCTAAGTGCTGGCAAAACCAAATAGGAAACCATCCCTGTTTTCAAGAAGCTTGTATTCTTCTGAGGGAATATAGTAAGAATTTCAAAAGGAAGAAAGTGTTAAAATTTGGGAAGAACAGGATATACTTATTTTCTTATCTCTGTAAACTCTTAGAGACCCTGCTTGGCTAGCTTTGGGGCCAGGAAAATCTGACATCAGTACCTATGAACTCTGTGATCATGAATAAATCCCTTATCCTTTTAGTGCTCTAGGCAAATCTGTAAATTTAAATTACAGAGGAGATAGTACTCACATTGATGAAATGACTGCTCAGTTGAGGTACTGAAGAAATTTTCTTTTACCTAAGATGTACAGAAGGTATGAAAGGAGAAAAAAGCTAGTTGAATTTTCTTTTTAATTTTTTAAGCCTGAAATCAAGTACAGTGTAAATATTCCTGAATCCCAGAGCGGAGGGATCCAGACTTCTGGGGATTTAGGATGTTTTAGAAAGTGTCAGCCACTTCAAAAAAAAGTGAGATCATGCACATCATGTCCCAAATCGGAGGTACAACAGGGAAGCCCAAATCCAAGCCCAAGGGAGAAGAATATTTGCAATCTGCCCATTACTGTTATTGTGAGTTATTTGGATAGTGCCATAAAGAATCCTTTACCACACCAGTAGTAAAGTAATTGCCTTTGTAACCTCAATAGTGTTTCACTCCAGGATGAGAATAGTCTCTCACTACAGTGCCATAAGATTTGATGCCTTTTTGGGTCTCTAAAAAGGAAAAGGAAAAAGTGAATTTCTCTTCTGGAGGAAGTTTGAATCCTAATACTTATGCATGCTTGTATGAATCTTTGGAATGAAAGTAAGATTCACTGGAATGTCTGGTGGTTGTGCTCTTCCTTTTTACAAAGGGAAATTTAAAATGAGTGTTGCTATGAATCTAAAGGACTGAGAAACCTCAGGCATCAAAGAGGGAAGAGTATCTTGACTCAGACATTCTTTCCCAGAGGCTTCCATCTCTGCGACACATGAACACGAAATCCATCTCTTTATTCCTACTTATGTATATATATTTGAACACAGGTATATGTACACACACACACACACACACACACACACACACACCCCTATCTGTAACTTAGGAGCCAGTAGCTGCAGGCAATGTATAAATTTTGAATGGAGAGACAGGAAAGGAATGGCGAGTAATGACTAGGAATTGGGTTTTTATATGAGACATTTTTGAAGACATGATTGAGGACAGCTTATATTTGTATTAAAGCTTTGTCAGGAAACTACTAGTCATACATCAGAAACAACTGAGAAAGTAATATCCACTATATTCTTCTCTTCGTGATCATCTTCAAGAAGCATTGTAGTGGATGCTGATGCTCTTGTAACTTTGACTGAAAGCTCAGGATCTCTGAAAACCTAGGAAAAGCCTATACGCTTACAATGTGGCCTTTTGGGCTGAAAACATTCATCTCAGGATCAATGCTCAGATATTTTGATTACGCAAAGAAACACATAGCAGAAAAGTATCAAGGACTCTGAAATCTAAGTCTTAAGTTTTCCCTGTGTAGAACATAGGCTTTTGTTTGCCATGTGCTTAGAGTTACATTGCACTTTCTCTGCACCCTGCCAGGGTGGCTCAAACAGTCCAGGCATGATCTGCAGACAGGAAGAGAAGAGGGCAAGTCATTCCTTTTTAAAGATTATCTGAGTCAGAGACTTCCTTCTCAGATACCAGTAAAGAGTTTGCTTCAACATTTAAGGCCCTTTAGGGTCGACTAAAGTATGTCCCAGGAATTCCTGTAAATTTCAAGGGAGCTCTGGTTCATACTCCCTATGATGACCTCTTAGGCCCACACTCCATGCATGTTCTGTGAAGTACAGCCTCTACCACACAAAGAAGGGAGATAAAAAGGACCAGTTAACAGTATGGGTTATGTTATAGGTATGAGGCTTTTCTTATTTCTGGGAGAAACCCACACCTTGCAGAGGCAGAAGTGGTTTCTCCAAGGAATAATGATGAGGGGCCACTGTGTCACCAGAAAAAAAGCTATCAGGTACTTGTAATAGGAAAAATAGATAAGTTGGGATGATTGTTGACATATACTAAGGTAGCTAAATGTCAGCCTGACATGAGCAGTCAGCAGATATGCCATCTGCCTTGGATGTGTTTCTGGATTGTGACAGGGAGCCTCTGAGACTTGCTAAACCTAAAGTCTGATCATTCATGTAAGGACAAATGATACCACCAGAAAGAACTTAAGATGTAATAATAGAGAAGAATAAATCCTGGTCAAGAAACCGAAAACAGGAATGCAGCTGCTGTTTTCAGCACTGATGCCAGTTGAAACTGGCAGATTCTGAAAAGAAAGGTCGATGAATATGATGAGATTTGAGTTTCTTATCTTAGCACTAAGAATTGTAAGGGGTATCGGAAACCATCTAGACAAATGAGGAAGCTGAAGCCCAGGGATAACGTGACTTGCTAAAGGTTGGATAACGGGCAAGGATTCAAACCCAGGTTCTTTAATTCCAGATTCGGTGTTCTTTCTACTACATTATTGTCGCTTCTCTAATTTCTAGTCTACTGATTAGAATAAAGGTATGATAAGTTCGTCAAGAGTGAGAGTACTTGGGGCGGCCAGGTGGCGCAGTGAATAGAGCACCGGCCCTGGAGTCAGGAGGACCTGAGTTCAAATCCGGCCTCAGACACTTAACACAAAAACTAGCTGTGTGACCTTGGGCAAGTCACTTAACCCCAACTACCCTCCAGAAAGCAAAAAAAAAAAAAAAGAGAGAGTACTTAATGGATAAAATCATATATACCTGGAGCTTTTCAAATCTGTTTGAGGGATTTATATTAAAAATGGAGGAAACAGGAGAAACCTAGATACACATGTGTGGACATATAAAAATTATATGCCAGCAAGGCAGATACCAAAAACACCAAACCAAAAACCAAAAAACAGGTACAAAACAGAAAAAAAAACTAATGAAGTGTATCAGTTTTTAGGAAACTATCTGAGAAGAGAGAAGTACTACAATCTATAACCTCAGATCTACATAAAAAAATGAAGAAAGCATGGATAATAGACAAAGTGAACTAGAGATTTTACTTTAAAGAATCTAATTTATTGAAATAGTAAGACTTGTTGGTCAGAGTTTGGATAAGAATATGGCATACCTTTTCAAAAAAGAGTGAATTAGAGACATTAAAGAGGTAGTGGCATTGCATTGCATATTAAGAACAAACATTTTTGAGGAAATCCAGGGACCCTTACAGGAAACCTTGGCTGAGACCATGGGGGTGAGGATCAGTGACAGTACTGTGGAGGGAGTGAGTGTACTACATGCCCCCTGGTGAAGCAGGAAATGGAGGGGCAATGTTTGAAAGAAATCACAAACCTGACGTGGAAGCATGATGTTGGAGTTGTGGGAAATTTAACTGTCAATAGGTGTGCTGGAGGCCATCAATTCTTGGCATGCTTTAAGAATAATTTTATTCTTTAAAAGGTGGCTAAAATGATGAGGAAATCTACTATCCTAGGCGTCTTTAGGACTAATCAGAAGGAAATGGTTATTGAAGAAGACATGATGGTGTGTTAGGACCAGTGTATATTAGAGTTCTCTATCATGTAGGCTAGTGTAGTTTTTCGTTAAAATTAAAAGACTTTTAAAAAGTAAATTAAATTAAATTAATTTTTTTTTCTGGAAAACTTTTTATTGTAGGTGAAATGGGATACAGCTGGACACAGTAAGTTAGATGATTCCAATTTTGTTGGCAACATCTAATGCATCATAGTCTGGAGGAAGACGGACATAGGCTTTCTTCTCTCCATCAGGCCAGATTAGCGTATTGACTTTGGCCACATCAATGTCATACAGCTTCTTTATGGCCTGCTTGCTCTGATGCTTGTTGGCCTTGACATCCACAATAAAGACTAGGGTGTTGTTGTCCTCAATCTTCTTCGTAGCAGACTCAGTGGTCAAGGGGAACTTAATGATGGCATAGTGATCAAGCTTGTTTTTCTGAGGGCCACTTTTCCGAGGGTATTTGGGCTGCCTTCGAAGTCTTAGTGTCTTGGGTTGCCAGAAGGTGGGGGATGTTTGGATCTTCTTCTTTTTGTGGCTGTGGACACCCTTCAGCACTGTCTTCTTGGCCTTCCAGGCCTTGGACTTGGCTTCTGTCTTGGGGGGGACAACGGCTTCCTTCTTCACCTTTGACACCATCTTGGGTGAAAGGTTTTTTTTTTAAATTTAGGGCTAAGTGACTTGCCCAAGGTCATAAAACTAGTAAATATCTGAGATTGAATTTGAACTCAGGCCCTCTTGACTCCAGAGCCAGTGCTTTGTCCATGGCACCCCTTACTGCCCCAATGAGGAAGAATTTAAGAATTACTGGATCACCTGAAAGCCCTGAACAAAAAAAAGAAACTTATACATAATATTCAAGAAATCATAAAATAAAACTATTCAAATCTCTTAGAACAAGAGGTAAAAGTGGAAAAAAAGAGAGAATCCATAAATTATCTCCTGAAAAAAAACTGCTTAAATGAAAACTCCCAGGAATATCATAGCCAAAATCCATACTTCCTAAGTCAAAGAAAAAATACTGCAAGCCAGAAAGAAAGAATTCAGGGAGCCACACTTAGATGCACACATGATTTAGCAGTTACCACTGTAAAGGAAGGGAGAACTAGGAATATACTACCCCACAAGGCAAAAGATATAGGCTTACAGCCAAGAATAGTTTATCCAGAAAAAGTAAATGTAATCCTACAGGTGGGAAAATGTACCTGTAATGAAATAGCAGACTTCCAGGCTTTTTTGTAGGGCAGTTAGGTGGCACAGTGGGTAGAATGCTGGACCTTGAGTTGGAAAGACTTATCTTTGTCAGTTCAGTCTGACTTCAGACACTTACTAGCTGTGTGACCCTGAACAACTCACTTAACACTGTTTTGCCTCAGTTTCTTCATCTCTTAAATGGACTGGAAAAAGATACAACAGCACTCCAACACGGGCTCATAAAGAACGAGATGTGACTGAGATGACTGAACAACAACAATAAAGCCTCCTTGATGAAAGGAGCAGAGCCTGGTGGAAAATTTGAAATATATTTGAAATACATAAGGGACTAAACAAAGACAGACTAATATAGGGAGATATGTCCCCTTATAGTGCTAACACCGTGAAAGGTCATGTTATTCAGTTATTTTCAGTTGTGTCCAATTCTTTGTCATCCCAGTTGGAATTTTCTTGGCAGAGAGACTGGAGTGGTTTGCTGTTTCCTTCTCCAGGTTATTTTACAGATGAGGAAACTGAGGCAAACAGGATTAATTGACTTGCCTAAGATCACACATTGGTAAGCGTCTGATGCCAGTTTGAACTCAGGACATCTTCCTGCCTTCAGGCCTGATGCTCTATCCACTGTACCACCTGCCTGCCTTCGTCAAGGGTCGTGGAGAATCCGATAAGATGGAGGGCCTAGAAGTGGTGTTGTTATAGTTGCATCTTGGATCTTAAGAGAAGAATAGAAAAAGAAGGGAAAAGGAATACACTACTAGGAGGAAAAAGAGAGAGGAAAGATGGGGAAAATCATCTCACGTAATCTGAGTGTTCAAGTAGAATATCATACAAGAAAGGAAGAAGAGCTTCAGGGAGCCAGTGACACTTCAACCTCCCATTGACTGATCAAGAATACACACACAGAGGTGAGTACAAAAATGCATTTCATTCAACAGGGAAACAGGAGATAAAGAGAAGAAAAAGGAGGTGGGGAACAAGAAGAAAGGGAGGCCTTAGTCCTTAGGCAAAACACTAAGGAGGCGGATTATGAAGAGAGATGTGAAATAAAAGGAATGGATAACTTTTGATTGGGCCCTGGGTGAAGGAAAGCTAAGGAGGGGTGAAGCAGAAGCAAATTACATTAAATCTAGGGACTGGTGCTGAGTACACTCCTCTCTCAGCACCCTCTTCTCTAAAACGGTGGGGCAGGAAACAGAGAAGTAGAATAGAATAGGATGGAGGGAAATACTCAAATAAGGATCATCACTGTGAATATGAATAGCATCAACTCACTCATGAAACAAAAGATGATAATAGAACTGGGATTAGAAAGCAGAATCCAATAATAGGTAGTATACAAGAAATATGTTTAAAACATAAAGATTTACACAAACTTAAAATTAGTGGCTGGAGTGAAATCTGTTAACTGAAGCAACATTAAGAATACTAATCAATCTAATGGTCAAACATGATTCCCAAGATCTGATGATGAAACATGCTACTCACCTCTTTTTTTGAGGGGGAAAGGTAGGGCAATTGAGGTTGTGACTTGTCCAAGGTCACACAGCTAGTAAGTGTGTCAAGCATCTTGAGGCCAAACTTGAACTCAGGTCCACCTGACTCCAAGACCAGCACTCTATTCACTGTACCACCTAGCTGCCCCTACTCACCTCCTTTTTTTCCTTTTTGGAGGGGGGAAGGTAGGGCAATTGGGGTTTAAGTGACTTGACCAAGGTCACTTGGCTAGTAAGTGTTACATGTCTGAGGCTAGATTTGAACTCAGGTCCTCCTGGCTTCAGGGCCAGTGCTCTATTCACTGCTCCGCCTAGTCATCCACCCCCTTGATGGAGGTGATTTTCCTTCCTTCACAGTGACCAACTGTCGTAGGCTGTGTAAGAATTTACACAATGTGTTTGTTGTCATGCTCATTTGATATTAGTGGAGCCTTCAACACATCACATTGTCCAGGAAGGCAAGACTTAGATCTGGCTGTGGTGGAGAGGCTGTCACGTTAGGGCTAACAGAAATTGGTCGCATGCCTGCTGAAATCTGCTTCATCCAGTGTATCCGTCAGTGAACGTTTATAGCCTTTAAGTCTTTTTCCTGTAGTCATTTCTAGCCTAGGCTTTGATCGGTTCATTCATCAGAATAACACACAAAAGTAAAACAAAATGGTTAATGGAGAATTAAATATGAGATAACTAAGGATACATAGGAAAGCTCCTAAGTTCCCTGAGAAACAAAATGCTGTACTGAAAGTTCCTTGGATTTAGAGCTAGAGGATCTTGGTTTGAGTACCAGTTCTGTTGAATAGTACTGGTATTGGCTTTGGGCAAATCATTTAACCTTCCTGAACTTCAGTTTAGTTATCTGTATGATGAGGTACTTCTGTCTAGAGGATCTCTTAAATCTCTTCCCGCTCTAAATTCTATGATATTAAGTCATAGACAGAGAAGAACTTTATCTCAGGGCACTGAAAGAACCAGCATGTGATTACTAAGTTTCTGTCAGTGGTCTTTGGAAACTCATGAAGAATGAGAGGTGTGAGGGGCCTGAAGATGGATCCATGTCCTGATTGAAACAAACAAACAAAGAGTGGTCTTCTTCAAGTCCTAGAAGTCTGATTTTTGTTTTGATTCCTGGAAAAATTCTAGGATGCATTATATCTTGACTGGGTTTCAGTTTAGTAGTTTTCAAAAAGGGAATGAGCTATCTCTAGAAGTCATGTCACTTATCTTCAGAGAACTTGGAACTGGAGGCTGAACCACTTATTGGGTATGTTGTAGAGGGACATTTCTGTTTAGTGACATGTTAGACTAGATAATTTGAGATCTCATCCAATTCTGACAGTTAGTGAGTCCTTGCAAGTAAATATATCACAGTTTATATTTTAAGTAGTGGAGTGTGAATAAATATAAACAATCCCTTTGAGAGTGAAGAGTGTACAGAGGAAAACACATTTAAGACTACCAAAGGAAAGTTGACGTGGGTAATGAGGTCATCACCATGAGTGATTTTATCATCCTTTCATGATGAATTTTGAATTCTGAAGTTAATTCTTGATCTTCCAGTAGATTTTATTCTTCATCCCTCATATTGTCTGCCATTTATTTTGTTTATTCACATGCTCAAAGAGTGTTAATTTTAAAATCATTTTTACAGAAAACTCCAAAAAGATTTAAAGTCTTCAGAAATGTGGATGTACCTTCCATTCCTTCCCCTGGACAGTCACATGGTTATCATATAAAAGCTGATGGTTCTGTGTTAAAACAAATTCCACCTGTTGGTGATAAAACCCTGGGTCCAGCATTCTACAAACCATTGTTTGTAAGTATTTTACAGAACATTTTAAGTGTTTAGTCCAAAGATTACATATAGATTTATTTAATATTTAATGCAGAAAAGCTAATTGTGTGTTAGCTAATAAAGTAACTTTAGTGAATATTAAAAGTTTAAATACGGATCTAATCTATACTTTTGGTTATATTGCTGATTCGAGTGTTTGTTATTGTTAATTTGTTTGGTTGTGTCTGATTCTTCACGTCTCCATAGACTGTAGCATGTCAGTCCCTTCTATTCTCCTCCATCTCCTGAAGTCTCTTTAATCTCATATTCGTTCCTTCTATGACATCCCATCCTCTGCCATCCCCTTCTCCTTTTGCTCCATTCTTTCCCAACATCAGGGTCTTTTCCAATGTGTCTGTCTTTTTGTTATAGGGGCAAAGTATTTAAACTTTAGCTTCAGTATTTGTCTTTTCAGTCTAAATGAATTTCTTTAAATATTGACTGATTTAATCTCCTTGTCCAACAGATTCTCAAAAGTCTTCTCCAGCACCACAGTTTGAAAGCATTGATTCTGTGGCACTCAACTCTCCTTGTAGTACAACTATCACAGCCTTACATTGCTACTGGAAAAGCCATAGCTTTGATCATATGGACCTTTGTTAGCAAGGCAATGTGTAATTTTTAGTATGCAGGCAATATTTGCCATATTTTTCTTTCCTAGAAGCAAGTATCATTGAATTTCATGGCTGCAGGGATTGTCTACAGGGATCTTTGAGACCAAGAATTTAAAATCAGACATTGCTTCCGTTTCTTTTCCCTCTGTTTGCCAGGAAGTGATGGGCCCAGTTGCCAAGAACTTGGTTTTTTTATGTTAAGTTTTAAGCTAGCTTTTCCGCTTTCTTCTTTCACCATAATCAAGAGGCTTCTTAAAAAAAGGCTTCTTAATTCTCTACTTCCTGCCAGCAGAGTAGTACCATCTGCATATCTGAGATTATTGATATTTCTTCAGCAACCTTAGTTCCTGCTTTGAATTTGTCCAGTCTGGCATTTCACATAATGTACTCTACATATAAGTTAAGTAAGGTGACTATGTACAGCCTTGTCATACTCCCTTCCCAATCTGAAGCCAATCAGTTGTTCCATGGTTGGTTCTAACTATCAATTCTTGGCCTACATACAGATTCTTCAGGAGACAAGTAAGTTGATCTAGTACTCTCATCTCTTTGATTTTGTTATTTGTCATATTTTGTTATGACCCACACAGTCAAAGGCTTT
>JAQQSW010022891.1:0-10376 GCA_028646575.1 Pseudocheirus occidentalis
GTTTGCTTGTCAAATTTTCTGTTCAGCTCTGGTTTTTTCAGCAAGAATGTTTGAAAGTCCTCCATCTCATTGAATGACCATATTTTCCCCTGGAACAATATGCTCAATTTTGCTGGGTAGTTGATTCTTGGTTTTAATCCCAGCTCCCTTAATCTTTGAAATATCGCATTCCAGGTCCTGTGGTCCCTCAGTGTAGAAACTGCCAGATCCTGGGTTATCCTGATAGAGCTTCTGCAGTATTCAAATGGTTTTCTGTTGGAAGCCTGTAATATTTTCTCCTTTAACTGGGGATTCTGGAACCTGAAAATAATAATTCTCGGAGTTTTCTTTTAGGGATCTTTTTGAACAGGTGATTCATGAATTCTTTCAAGTTCTATTTTGCCCTCTGATTCAAAAACATCAGGGCAATTTTCTTTGAGAATTTCCTAAAGGATGCTTTCCAAGTTCTTTTTCTGGTCATGTGTTTCAGGTAGACCAATAATTTTCAAATTGTCTCTACTGGATCTATTTTCCAGGTCCGTGGCTTTTTCAAGGAGATATTTCACATTTCTTTCTATTTTTTTCATTTCTTGGTAACAGTTTAATAGTATCTTGGTTGCTCATAAAGTCATTAGCTTCTTCTTGCTCCACTCTAATTCTGAAGGAATTATTCTCTTCAGAATGCTTTTGAGATTCTTTTTCCACCTGGAAAATTCTACTTTTTAAGGCATTCTTCTCCTCATTGGCTTTCTGGGCCTCTTTTGCCATTTGAGTTAATCTATCCTTTAAAGTGTTGTATTCTTCAGTCAGGTTGTTGACTCTCTTTTCATGATTTTCTCACATCATTCTCATTAATCTTCCTAATTGTTCCTCCACTTCCCTTATTTGGTTTTTAAAGTGCTTTTTCAGTTGATGTATAGCTTCTAGGCATTCTTCAATTGTCATGGAAGCATTTCGTGTGGGAGTTTTGAGTTCTGGGCTCTCTTCCTCCCATTCCATGCTTTGACCATTTTTGTCCACAAAAAAGGATTCTAGAGTTTTATGGCTGTTTTTATTTTGCTTCCTTTTCCTCATGCTGTACAGTCATTTAATTGGTTGGGTTTTTAGCTCTGTGACGCTCTGCTTCCAATGGAGGAAGCTCTGGTCCAAATCGCTTGGGTTTTCCCAACCGCTGGAGCTATTAGTGGTGTTGCAAGTCCCCCCAGGTTTGGCTTGCTGAAAGTTCACCCCAGGACCACCACGCAAGACCATGATCCGGATCCAGGCGCTCAACGCAAGAGCACTTGGCCCTGATCAATCGATTCAGTCCCCCTCCGCAGGCCAAGGGCTCTGAAGCAGTTCCTACCCTTCCACCACTGCTTCCTTGCCCCGTGGGCAGATTCGATGAACTGCTTTACCAATCCCAAATTAATTTCCAAAGCTTCACTTTTATTAACAGTCTCTGACAGAAGCTCCCCTAAGGCAGGTGCTTTAGATTTTCTTTGAAGTAGACTCAAGATTGGGAGGCTCCACTCCTCATGGCTGCCATGGGGCCTTGCCTGGTCCTGGCTGCGGTTTTGGGCTGGCCAGGTCTCTGCTCCACTGCTGTGTGATCTGCCTCTCTCCCATCCTGTTCCTCATGCCTTGGCAGATGTGGATGTGCTGGAGGCTGTGGAACCTCTGAAGCCTGGCTGAGGGGCTCGGCTCAGCTCAGCTCAGCTCCTTCCTACAGTCCCAAGCCTGCCCGAGGTCTCAGCTTCAGGCTGTACCAGTCTTAGCTCCTTGGCTTTTTGAGTTGCACTTCTGGAGTTTCTTTAAGCATTCATAAATGCAGAGAGTTATGTAGATCAATGTCCTGTCAGCTTCATTCTTAATTTCATAGTTTTTGAAGAAGACATTGGCCTTGAAATAATAGATAGCTTCATCCACAATATCTGTGTCTTTTTTTTCTCTTGGAGCTGGTCCTTTAAATTGACTCCTAATGGGTAACAGTGCCATTTTTCCAATCAGTTTGGTGTCGGGGTCCATGAGAGAGGAGTGGTACGCTGGCATCTTGGCGGCCGGGTCTGGGTTTCTGGTGAGCAGAAGGTAGTGACTCCTGTCAAAGACCCCAGTTCTTCCCCATAATCGTTGTTAATACCTATAATTTTTTTTTTACTTAATACATCAATACTTGGAAAAAAATGTGATTTCATCAGCACAAGCACTCTATTTGTCAACATAGTCTCTCAATTATCATATGCTTCCAATGACACTTTACTGTCTTGTTGCTAGCAAAATAATTTTTGACTTGGTGACTAGTCTTCTGTTTGGAAGGCTTTTGAAGGTTCATCACTTATTCCTTGTTTGCATCTATTACGAGGTCTAAACAGAAGCCTCTTTCAGCTTGATAGCCCCCGCAGGAAGGTACGCAGCACTAGCATAACCTTTAAGACTGTTTCTGCTCTAAGACACTAAAGCAAATATCAGTGGAAGAATGACAAAAAGTTATATTTTTTATATGATGGATGCACACTGCATGGTACATTATGGCCTGTGCTAAAGATCAATGGATATAATCCACAGAGGCACATTTTATGGGGATGCAAACATAATTTTAGTATTTTGAATGATTCACAGATGTTTATAGTTGTATCTTTGCTTTTATGACACATTGAAAACTGAGTACTTAGTCAAGGATGTAACCTCCAGTTATAACCTTGTTATAAAGCAGATACATTTTTCTCTTAGGAACACTTTTAAAGATAGTTTCTAGGATATTATTTCTACAACTTAGAGCTAAATAGTACGCACTTATCATACATATGCATATACATATGTTATGCATAATAAACCTACAACATATTTATGGATATACAGTTATGTATATAATTTCCTTAGATTGGGTTTGACAATTTTCTGAAAAAAAATCTTTGAATTTTAGTTTTACATGGAGATGACATGTTGCTGATTGTTCTATAACATTACAGATTGTTATGGGGAAGGGAAAAGTATAAAATTAAACATTACTGTTGAGTAATACCTGCTGGACACTTTTTTTGTCAATGATACAGAAAGACACATAAGGAAAATTTTTTTTTGTGCATTGCCACCCTTGAACTTAACAGACAATGAAATGAAATTCAGAGACTGTCAAGTGTAGAAGACAAGAAAGTTTAATATACTTCAAAACCAAATTATAATGATGTACACAAAGAGATGAAAGTTGAATGCCTACTCATTTAAAGGTCCTAGAATTTGTGTACTCAAGATGTGCTATTAATCTACATTAAAATTAATATGTACACACAAATTAATACATATGTGTAAAACACACATAATATATACATACATATAGTATGTGCACACATGTATACACAAGCATGTGAATATGTGTATATATGTAACCAGATGGTCTGGTAGATAGAGTTTTCTTGGAATCAGGAAAAATCATCTTTGTGAGATGATATTCTGTCTCTGAAAATTAATAGCTATGGGACCCTGCACAAGTCATTTAACTGTGTTTGCTTCAGTTCCCTTATCTGAAAGAATATAATAAAATATTTGATAAATATGATAAAGAAATGATAAATCACTCTAGTATCTTCATGGTACTAGATATCTTCAAGGGGTTCATGAAGATAATGACATGACAGAAACAACACAATAGCAACAATGAATTATGTATCTATGTTGACACATACATATATGTCTGTATACATGTGTATAGACAGATAGATGTGTGTATGTATATACATATATGTATGAATATACACACATATATTTGAAAATTGCAGAGCCAGAACAGAAGATGAAAGAACCTGATAAGATGAGGTCCATTGCGGGTGGCTAGGGGGTTCAGTAAATAAATCATTGGCCATGGAGTCAGGAGGACCCAAGTTCACATCCAGCCTCAAACACTTGACACAAAAAACCAGCCATGTGACCTTGGGCAAATCGCTTAACCCGAATTGCCCTCCAAAAATAAAAAAAAAAAAAAGATAAGGTTCATCTCTCTGAGGACAGGCGTTTAATGCTTTCAGGGAATTTCTCATCTTTACTGTTTTTTTTCCCATCCTGGCTCTTTATAACACGTGATTGCTTGTTGAGAGTTTAAAAATATATAGAGCAAAAAATCAGGTAATGTGGTGTAGTGGATGTAAACCTAACTTCAAGGACACTGCTTCAAGTCCCACCTTTGACATGTAGTAGCCATGTGGCTCCAGGTTTTAGTTACTTAACCTCTAAGCACTCCAGGCAAATCTCAAAGACTATAAGTTATAGAGAAGCTGTCAAGCCACACTGATATTGGAAGCTTCCTTTTTCTGGAAGTTCCTGACAGTAATTTTATTGTATATGCATGTCTTCTATAAAACATATCTATGTACCAATGTACATACGCCCATATACAGGTACACATGCATATATTCCCATATATACACATATATACACACACACATATATATGTAAATACACATACATGTATATATGTGTATATGTGTGTATATATTATATATATATACACATATATACATACATATATATACATATATTTGCACACATACACCTATGTCTGCTGTCTATCCCTCTATCATCATTATGGAGCAGAACTCCATACCAAGAAATTAGAATTTTCCAGTTGATTTCATTTTCTCTACTCTCCTTATTACCAACCTTTTAAAGATTCAGCTATTTTACTTTTTCATCCAAGTACCATATATCAAGCATATTTAATTTTCTTCTTTTGATCTTATATGAATCTTCTGAGTCATATTTTGATGTCAGTTTTTATTATTGACACTTGCAGAAGATAAGGAAGATTCAGTTTATTTGTGTTCTGACCATGAGCAGACCACAACCTGAAAGATGGTTTTAAAATAAATCCTCAAAATCTATTCATTTTCTTATCTTTTTACCTCAAAACATAACTGGGTACTGTGGTTATTCTTTCATCTAAAAAAAATTATGGGAGAAGCTCAAACTTTTACTAAATGATTGTTCCTGGCTGTTTGCATATGCAGGTATCTTTGGTATCAGAAATGTAAACAAACGAACAGGGGACAATGTTTGACAGTGGCATGATGAAATATGAAACCAATTTCCAATAATTTTAGTGATCCCCCTAAACAGCTTTCCAAAATGTTAACTGACCTAAATTTCCCTCTGCCTAATGACTTTGTCTGCATAGCATATCACTAGAGCTGTCACTGCCATGAGTATGGTAATACATCAATAAAATCCCCTTTCTCTTATAACTTTACTTAAAACAATTCAGGAAAAGAACTACTAGGTGGAATAAAGACTTTCAGTATGTCTCTTCCAGAGACCAGAGAGAATATCAAATTTTTGGAAAAAAAAAGTCTGCATACATTTAAACAAAATGTTTAATGAAGGAAGTTATACTTCACTTAACAAGGAATATTCAAGTTTGTTCTGTGCCTCAAATCTCATTTGTTATTTTTGTCTGTACACAAAGTAAAATTACAGAATGTATGAAAATTTCTTTAAAAAATATAAAACCAACAATATTTTAATTGAAAAAAGGATGAAAGGAATTGCAGATCCTTATTTAACTAGTGGCAAAGCACTTAGGCCCTATACTAGCAGGACTTTTCCTGTATAGATTTCTTAATGGGAACAGAAACTGAGAATGAGAAAGCATGGAAAGAGGGACAGAGCAGTGTATTTTTCTCATCTTTAACTGTGCAGATCTATAAAGTAATCCATTTTCCACATATGAGTTATAGTAGTATATCTGAATCCAATTTTGATATTGTGTTACGTATAATTAAATTCTCTGATTATTAGGTGAATTTTTTTAAATACAAAAAAATTCTTATACTTGTATTTTGCCGTATAGGACTCAAGAGAGACTACCTTTCTCATATAATTGGGACAATCTTATATATGTATGCTTTTTAACAATAGCTGTCATAGAACAGCTTAATGTTAACAAATAACTTTACATATATTATTTTATTTACTCATTTGTAGCAGTAATCAATTTAGCAGATACTTAGCCCTTAGTAATTTAGGGCTAAGTATGGAAGGTGTGAGCTCTGTCTCCTGTTGCTGACATGGCAGGAGGGGTCTGGCTGAGACAGGAGGTCAGTGTGTGTATAAAGAATACTTCTAGAGATATAAAGACAGATTTGGGAATCTTCCTCCAGGTGGCTTCTGGTGGAGGAATCAGGATTGTCCTAGCATCTAGAAGCTGGGCCTGCTGCACTGAGAACTCAGTTGGAGTTTTCTATGAGGCCAGAATCTGGTGAAGGCCATCTGGAAGGCTGGAAGGCTGAGAGGGCTGCCTGGAAGGCCTCCTGGAAGGCCAAGGCTCCTCCTGGGTCCTAGGGCCAGCTGAACTGCTGGAGAACTGTAGAAGCATGATCAGGATAAGCCTGTATTGGTTTGTGTCTTGATGGATCCTTGAGTTCCTGGCAACAAAGTGGTGAAGGGTTTGAGATATGCTGGATGCTGGGAACTTCAGTATGTACCAGGGACTGCCTGGAGGACTGGACAAGGACCTGGGAGTTGTGTATTTCTGAGGACTGGATGAGAATCTGGGATCTGTCTGCCTCTGAATCCAAGTGACTGGGGGATTCAGGAAGGTGCTGAGACCCTGAAAGGGGATCCAGGGAATCAGAGAGAACACCCTGAGTCAAGATGAAGAAAAGGCCTCCCCTTGGATGAAATTAAGGTTTGCTGGACACCAAGGGGTGTAGAATTTGTATGGTTTTCTAATGATTGTATTCAGTGATTGATGGAGCTGATTTATGATTGCCCCATTAGTGGAAGATTGATTATTGTATTGTGAATGGACTGAATGATTAAGTAAGGATGGTTTCCCCTTTGGGGAAACTAGATGATTATTCTTTTGTTCTTTGTTCTAAATATTGTGACCACTGTAGTTAAAAATGTGTGGCCATTCTAATATTAAGCTGTTATGAACACTATATTGTGCAGGCCCACTATCCAAATTTGTCATCTCTATAGCTAACAGGTTACCTTTCAATGTGTTGAATTTTTTGAAATTTCAATTTCTGAATAATTCTTGTTGATTGGTAAGTATGTTTCATTGATTGCAAATATCTCTGGGATGGAATAACATATTAAATACAAATGTCAATAATATTATAAACTTAGTAGGATCTAATTTAAGCAAAGTGATTTCTTTTTATAAACTAGCTTTTTTCATTACTTTCAAAGAAATGAAGTTTGGTGGGTTAGGGAGGTAGAAAAGGTTATGTTAAAAGACTGAATAAGGATGTTGTAGCGAGTGGCTCTGGTTAACATGAAACTCTCATCTCTGCCATGGGAAATGGGGCAGTAAAGTACTAGCTGATTTGTGAAATATCAAAAGCTTGGAAGACACTTTCTGGGAAATTAATCATTTTATTAATCATGCTAGCAAATAATTGATGAAAGGGGTCATAGGTGGTCTCAAATGCCAAGGACCCCACATGGAACCCACTCAATGCTTCCATGCCCTTGGAAGAGTGGATCTTCCTGAGGGTACTGATCAACTCTTATTGGTTAACAATTAATGAGAAGAATGAATATTGCAGTGAGTGACTGGGAAAGTGAATTTGATCATTATGGCTCCCAGACTATCCCAAGCCTCACATAATCTAGACGAAAGATCCAACTACCTGCCCAAACGTATCTGAAGGGAACAAAATGGACCAAAATTCACATAAGATTAAATTCTTTGTAAGGTTTTCTAGTTTGGTGGGAAACCACCTAATTAAGATGGTCTAAATGGTGTGAATTTGGAGGAAAGGTCAGGAGTCTCACTGATAATTTGTTATTTAAGAATAATTTCTCTTAGATCATGAGCAGACCCTTTTTTTTTTGCTTTGTTCCAAGACATTATGGGGAATGTGGACTAACCAGTTTTCAGTCAAAAAGACTGAAATTTAGTATTATGGGATGATGAACATTTTCTGTTGTCTCTAAAGCTAGAAAGACTGATGACTCACAAGTTGCCAAAGCAGAACTGAGTGTGTGTTTCTAAGATTCAAACAGATGATCTTTTATCCTCTTCTCTGACAGTTTTCAAGTGATAAAGATTGGGGTTATTGTGAGCGATTATGTAGTAAAAGGCAAGCTATCTTTACCTCCCATCAAGCCACCATGTGTTCATGAACACATAACACCTCTGTTCCTTTTTCATATTTTATGTCCTTTACTGATTTTAGATGAATGAGTGTCAGGAAATATAATTGAGCAAGTTTACACTTTGTGATTTTAAAATGTTGTAAGACTTGTCAGAAGTTTCCATAGCAATTAAAGTCAGTTACAAAGACCAATAGGGCAGGTAGCAGCAGCAGCTGAGTCCAATAAGAAGCTAACCTAGCAAAGCAAAACAAAGGGAGCGTCTACACCATTTCTAATACCTCACTGCAAAGAGAAGTTCTGCAAAGAGAGAAAAGGATTCCTAGAGGCAGGAGCCATTCCATTGATCACCATGTGTTCTTTACATATCTACATCACTAGAAGTTAATTTTGAGCCCATTCTCCCCAGGACTAGTGTGTGTGTGTGTGTGTGTGTGTGTGTGTGTGTGTGTGTGTAAGAGGAGAGTGCCCCCATTTTTGGAGGGGCTTGTTTTTAAAATTATTTTTGTTATGTCTTCTTAGTAAAATTCCTTTTTGTTGTTGTTCATTTGTTTCAGTCATATTCAACTCTTCACAACCACATTTGAAGTTTTCTTGGTAAAGATATTGGCATCCATCTCCTGTTCTTTTCCATCTCCTGTTCATTTTACAGATAAGGAAAATTAGGCAAACAGGGTTAAGTAACTTGCCCAGGGTCACATACCTCATAAATGTCTGAGGACAGATTTGAACTCAGGAAGAGGAGTCTTTCTGATTCTAAGCCCAGTGCTCTATCCACTACATTAACTAGCTCCCCAAAATCATTTTAGTAAAAGTTTATTGAGGTTTCCTGGTTGTCTATATTGGTAAACACACCAAATGGGTGCTCATGAGAGAAAGTACTGCAATATTGCTATCTCTCAATATTGCCCTGTGACAGATTCCTGAGGGTCCAAGTAATCAGCTTCCCTCTAGAACTTGACTTGCTTATTAGATAAGCGGTTGAGTAAGTAACCAAGAGGGTACTTTACATTTATACCACTTCAGTCACTGAACAACATGAATATGCCCTATTCCTTACTCTTTCATAGTATTGTATAAAAAAAAAATCTTAAGCACAATGAGTCACTTCTCTTGTCATAATCTCTTTACCATAGCTTGGACTTTCTTTTTTTGTGTGTGAGGAGGTGAGAAGACAAAGTAATTGGGGTTAAGTGACTTGCACAAGGTCACACAGCAATTAAATATCTCAAGTGTCTGAGGTCACATTTGAACTCAGATCCTCCTGTGCTTTATTCACTGTCAGCCAGTGCTTTATTCACTGTGCCACCTAGCTGCCCCTGGGACTTTCATTTGTTCAATTTTGCCTCTACCTTCAGGTTCACAGGAAACATATACAGTTGTACAAAATGTGACCCGCAAAAATTCCCTTCAGCAACACATGTATTTCCCTCAAGCTACCATCCTATATCTTGTCTTTTGTCTAAAACCTTCTTACTTATAAAACCTTTAACCACTGTATATATTTCTTCATCAACTTCATCAACTATCCATCCTTTCCTGCCACAATTTTGCCTTGGGGATGAGAAGCACAATTATAATTAGAAATACATAGTCAGGGGGCGGCTAGGTGGCGCAGTGAATAGAGCACCGGCCCTGGAGTCAGGAGGACCTTAGTTCAAATCCAGCCTCAGACACTTAACACAAAAACTAGCCGTGTGACCTTGGGCAAGTCACTTAACCCCCAACTGCCCTCCAAAAAGCAAAAAAAAAGAAAAAAAAAGAAATACATAGTCAACAAGAGTCTATACTATAATGAGACAGGAGAAAGGCAACCCAACAAATAGCATATGGAGCTTCAGAAAATAACTTTTAAATCTATTTGAAGTCAAATTTAGTGGAGTTAATTATTTGTAATCACATGATGTATTGATTTCAAGAGCATTCAAACCCCTATTAAGCAGCTACCAAGGAATACTTTTGGAAAATGCATAAACTCAGTCTGAGGGCAACCATTTATCACCCTGAGATATTAATTTACAAAACAGTCCTGGTACTGCCATTGAATGTAACAGTAAATACATATTGAGTCACTATAATGTACAAAACATTGACGGATTTATAAAGATGAATAAAACACAGTTCTTGTCCTCAAGAAAAGGATAATTTGAACAGACTGATAGTGGATATGATAGGTACACAATACAAAAAATCACATGTTATAAATACTACATATGGAAAGGGCAGGAGAGGAGAAAGAGAGAATGGGTAGAGAGGAGAGAGGAGAAGAAGAGAGGAGAGGAGAGGAGAGGAGAGGAGAGGAGAGGAGAGGAGAGGAGAGGAGA
>JAQQSW010022892.1:0-10376 GCA_028646575.1 Pseudocheirus occidentalis
TTAACTTTTGGAATTGTATAACTTCCAGTGCTGTTTTTCCTCCCTCTGAAAAATGTAAATGAATTCAATATTACTTGCTATAGAATGCATGCATGCAGACATTTAACAAACCTCCTTCAGACATTAGTCTTATGCATGGTTTTCTTTCTTCAGTCCCTGTCGGGTTACCACACCTGGGTTGCTACATAATTATTCATTTTAAGAGACTTTCACAGTCAAATGGGTGACCTGATCAAGTGTTTTCTTCATTTTAAAAAATTCTTTGAACTTAGAGACCCCTTTGTCTAATTACTACACTAAGAGACCCTAATTAAAGTTGTCCCTTTCCAACTGCCCATGGATATCCCTTCAGTATCTCAAACTCAATAAATCTAAAACATAAATCATTATGTTCCCTCCTCTTGACTTCCTCGTTTTGCTTAATAGCACTACTTTTTGACCAATAGTTACCTAGTTCAAAACCTGGTAACCACCTTTGGCTCCTCTCGCTCCTGGCATCCTGTCACTAACCTCTATCCAGTTTATTTCTAGAATGTATATCAAATCTATCCTTTATTTTCCATACTCATGTTGTAACAGTCCTAGATAAGGCCCTAATTAGCTTCCTTCGAATACTGTTGCCTTGGTAAATTATGAGAGGCAAATCGCCAGAAGGTTTGCCACCAAAGACGGTCCCCCCGCCCATCCTTTTTTGTACACAGCAGCACATAAAGACTGTCTGTTAAGAAAAACTAGATAATTAAAAACAACTCGAATTTCTAAAGCATTTTTGGGTTTACAAAGTACGTTGCAAAATCATTTGATCCTTACAACAACGCTGGGAGGTAGAAAGGTGCTATTATTGCCCCATTGTACAGAAGAGAAGTGAGGATAGCCGTTAAGCAAATTGCCTCATCTGAACTCAGCATTTCTTGTCTCCAAGTCTAGTACAATACCCACTGTATCACCTAGCTGCCACATAGATTTAGAATAGTTGTTATCTGTATTAGTAGAGGGAATACCCACCACAATGGGATTATTTTGGTTTCAACCTATCATGAAATCATAAAACTTTCAAAGTATTGAAGAAATGTTATTTCTGATTCAACATTTGTACTTATCATGCTCTAAATAAAAGTTAATAGACTTTGACCCAGTGACCTAGCCCTCAAGAAGGTCAAAGGCAGCTCAAAAGTCCCCACATATATCAAATTAGTCTTTACTGTAAGGGAAAAAGAAAAGAAACAAACCAGGTGCCCATTGATTTGTGAATGATTGAACAAACTATTATACTAAAGAAGTAGAATACTGGGGTGCAAATATAAAGAATTCAAAGAAACATTGGAAGATAGAAACTCATGCAGACGGAAGTAAGCAGAAGTGGAGATCAAAATACATAAGGACTACTCTAATAAACAAAATGGCTGCTTACCGAAAGGAAGTAGTATTGCCAGCAAATCTAATGACCAATCTTGGTCCTAGAAAACAGATAATATAACATAGTGCCAGGGGTGTACCAGAGCCAACTGCCAGGCTCACAAAGAGCCAAGAGTTACATTTCCATTGCAAATATTTACACCTCAGAAACTGGCAAATGCTATAAATCAAAGTTTGATTGATAACTTTATTGATTTTTTAGACTTAAGAAAGTCATAGAGAAAATGTTAATACAGGTCAAAATCATGCATACATTGTTTTTAAATTGATAGGAAAAAATGTTAATAATTCAAATGAAACTTAAAAATATGTCATGCTTTTTGGAAAGGTGTTTGTTAAATATTTTCCATCATACCCCTGCTATGCCTCCATCCTCTCAGTAAATAGATGGGGGATTATGCATTTAGAATATTATATATACTGTTTGATATAGAAAATGCTCCTGCTCTTTTTGCTTTTTTTCTTATGCATAGGGATGGTGTGTGGCAAATATAGAAATTACTATTATATATGAATGAATGAGAAAGCATTTATTAAGAACTGACCATATTTTAAAACTATATTATTGCTCTAATTGCTGGGGATGCAAATAGAAAAATAAGTCAGTCCCTGTTCTCAAGGAGCTCACATTCTAATAGGGAGAGAACATATGTAGGAGATTTCAGCTGTAAATTGGATAGAAAGGCCCTATGGTCTTTAGGGTACAGCAGCAAAGCAGATGGTAATGAATCTTTTTTAATGTCATTTCCATTAATAAAATGATAGCAGTGTCTAATGTTGAACCATTTGACAGTGCCAAGGACTTTGTTGGTGAGAACAGAAGGCATTAATAAAAAATATTGGGGTGGGGGAGGGTTACGGGAAATAGTACATCTGTAAATCATACAATTATTCCTCTGCCTCCAAAACTGGAATATATTAAAAATTCTCACAGAAAAAGTCATAAGCTATACCCATGCTAACTAGTGATAATGTACATTGAACATAGTTGATCAATAAATGTGTTAATTGAAAATATGCCTCATAGTAATTATGTTTTAATTTTTTTCTAGACCTTAGACCAGTGTTAAGTGTCATTGTGTGTGTGTGGTTTTTAATGTGGGAATGATTACATGAGACAGTTTGATATAGAGGAAAGAGCTACTCTTTAATCCAGAAAGATCTGGGTTCTGGTCCTGCCTCTTACATATACTGGCTGATGTAACTGACTGGTCACTCTCTTAGTACTTTAGGCAAGTCTTAAGTTGCAAAGAAGGTGTTGATCTGAATTGGTAAATGGAACTTCTTCACCAGAGAATTATATATGTCAGTGAAATCACAGGTCCAGTCCCTGGCAAGTCCAATCAATAAGTATTTATTAAGTTCCTAAAGTGTCAGACATTGTCCCCTGTAATCATGTAAATATATTCAATCATTTTGTGATGAAAATTTGCCAATATCTCCCCTTCCTGTTGCATTTCTTTACTTTAAAAAGTCAACATTTGTAATAAAAAAATTCAAGAGATGATAATTGTTTTCTCACTATGCAAAATTGTCTCTTTCTAGTAAATCTTCCCTTGCTCAGAGAAAGGAGGGAAACAAGCATTTAAGTACCTAATATATGTCAGGCTCTGTGCTAAGCACTTCACAGTCACATTTAATCCACAAAACAACGGTGGGAAGGGAAAAGATGTTATTATTATCCACATTTTACAGCTGAAAAAGCTGACATAGACTTTAAGTGACTTGCCTAGAGTTGACACAGCCAATAACTATCTGAGGCTGTATTGAACTGAAGTCTTCCTAATCCAAGTCCAGGGTTCTACCCACTGTACTACTTTGCTGCCTCTGCCATACAATATACACACAGTTCTCAGTCTCATTTCCCACATTCTAAGCAACACTTACAAAGACAAAGGATTGCATTGTTTTTTTTCACACTCTACATTGTGTTGTCATTCATTTCTATGTCCCTAAGGCTACTATCCCCATCATACTTTCTACTAAACCCAAAGTTACAGATTCTAAAAATAATGCCAGGGATAGCTAGATAGTCTGAATTTCTTCCTTCCAGCTTGAATATTGACCAGGTATATTGACTTTGGTCAGATCAAGTCAGTTTTTCAAACTGGATCTTTCTCCCCATCTGTTTACGTAATCCTTATTTCTCCAATATTCAGAGAAGGTGCTACAGAAGAGCAAGTATTACTATTGATCCAGTATTGCATTTACAAGAGGACTCTAGCAAAAGTCACTGAACCTATTAGCCTTGCTTTGTCATGCATTAATTGCTGGTGATTACCAGAAGTATTTGGTTTCAGTTAGTTACCATTTAAAAAAAAAACAACTTTTTTTTTGAAAATTTATTTACTATTAGTTTACAACATTCAGTTACACAAGTTTTTTAGTTCCAAATTTTCTCCCCTCCATTCCCTCCCTCCCAATGACAGCATGCAACCCGATATAGGTTCCACATATACCTTCCCATTAAACATTAGTCAGGTTGTAAAGAAGAATTATAACCAATGGAATGAATAATGAGAAAGGAGAAACAAAACAAAACAAAATGGAAAAGAGAACAAGCAAGTAGTTTGCTCCTATCTGCGTTCTAACTCCTTAATTCTTTCTCTGGTTGTGGATAGTCTTTTTCCATCATGAGTCCTTTGGACTTGTCATATAACCTTGCATGCGTTATTCTTTCAGGGATATAATGACCTAAAAATATACCCAGAATAGTTGAGTGTCACATCACAAAAGGAAATCATTCTCTTTTGCTGGATCAATCTTTGATGTAGACAAAAATTGCACTATAAATGGGAATGTAGTTTGTTCCCATAAACCAGATTAGGACTTTAAAAGAAGTCCCAACAATGTAAATAACTACTAGAACAATCTTTGGAACTAGGCTGAAATCTTATGGGGTGGTAAGCTTACAAACTCCCACCTGTACGATTTCATAATAGTGAAGTCCTTTGAGATAGTGCTATCTCCCTCTGTTTTTGATTACTTGCAAGGAGAAATAGTACATGCACTCAGCTCACTGGGTTGGAATCCAATGTAAGTCATTTCTATCTTCTGCTAGCCTAAATGGTAGGCAGATTCAAAGCAAAGATGAATTTCTAGGGATATATTATAATATATATTATGTGATTAAGTTCCACTAGCTCACCTGCAATGGATTTGTGCTCTCTCTTTCCAGTAGAGCTCCATGTCTTTTTTCAATAGTAATCTTCCCAAAAGGAGGTTCTGTACTTTGGGCGCTTTTAAAAAGGAATGCAAATCTCACTTACACAGCCATCAAATGCCACAAACATGATTGCAAAGAGAACAAAACAGACTAAAAATATTGTATTTTTCATCCCTCATCAGCAGAAGGCTTATATGTAATATACCAGTTTTAGTAGTTTGATGTGTATTCATTTGGTTGAAAAAAAACATTGCTTTATTTTGTATAGAAAATTGCAGTAATAACATGAAAGTAAGTCAGAATCTAAATTATGAATAACAGGTCCTCCCTTCCTTTTTTGCTCCTACCATAATATTTTTACATTTTCTAAATAAACTCTTGGACAAGCTAATTAAAATACACTATTAGCTTTGTTCCTAACAGAGTATACCTAATTTCCAAGACCCACTCTTCCTAAATAAAGAAAGGTCAATCACAAGTAGCTAGCTGGCAACTTGGTGATGAATTACTTGGCCATGATAGAACAAGAGAATACAAAATGGCCCTCAGTCCTGCATGTTTTCCTTCTTCTGGAGTGATGTTGGCAGAGTAATAGAAAAGGGGACAGAGAAGGCTAAGAATAACATGGATTTTAGAATATCTATAAACAAATTTAGCTGTTGGTATTCTAAATCTGGGCAACTAGGTAGCACAATGGATAGGGTGCCAGGCCAGGAGCCAGAAAGACTCCTTCCTGAATTCAAATTTAGCCTCAGTACTTACACAGAGCTGCTGTGACCTTGGGCAAGTCCCTTAACCCCATTTGCCTCAATTTTCAGATCCATAAAATGAGCTAGAGAAGAAAATTATAAACCTCTCCAGTATCTTTGCCAAGAAGACCTCAAATGAGGTTACAAAGAATAGGACACAAATGAAAAACAACTGAATAAAAACACTCTGAATGGGTAATTCATGTCCAGTCCCATTACCAACAAGCAGTTGAAAATGTTGCTAGAGGAAGAATCTTCTCAATTTTGACATGATTACTATAAATAAAACCAGAGGACACAAGGTAGTCACAACCAAATAGAGTGATGGTTCTCTTTGGAAAGGCAAATTAAAGAATAGTCACAGTTTATTTTATTATCGCTCTTCCAAGGATAACAAAAAAAATATCATTTTAGAGGATACCACTTTTCCATTGGTCATAGGATCATAGAATAGAACGTTGAGGTTATCTTGTTCAGTCTCGTCATTTTGCAAATAAGCATATTTGAAACCCAGATTGACTTGTGCACAAGTCTGTAAATTTGTAATCAGGATCTTCTACTCCAAATTTTAGGCTGTAGTATATAAATGATGAAGAATCTTGTCAAAGAAGTAAAGTAAAGAAAATTTTGGAAGTTTATTGCCAAAAAAAAAAAAAAGGAAATGGACCAGTTATATAGTGAGAACAAATTATGAGGAAGTTGATTCGTTGAAGATCCCCTACTCTATTCCAATCAGTATCAATCAGTTTGATGTAATTATAAGCTCTGTATCTTTGGCCCCAAAGCTATGAGCTGCAGATGGTATAAGATCACTTTGGTAATCATGGGAAGCTGGCTGGAGGCCCTCCACCCTTGTTTTTCCTTGTCTTGGTGACAAAGCCTAAAGTGACTCAACTACATGGAAAATCCCCCCAAATCACTTTTGTACCTCTGGACCATTCTCTCTTTCCTAACACAATCATGTGCTCATCTTCTGACCATATTATAACCACCTAATCAGTGGAGATATTCTTTGCTTTGCCCAATTCATGGCTCTGCTGACATATTGTTTTGATTATTTTAGCCTATCTGTCATATATAAACCAGTTGAATTATTCTGTATCTTCTATGAATGCTCTTGAATGTTTATACACTGGACCTCTCAATCAGTTATAATTGTGGGGATAAAAATTATCTCACCTCCAATAAGAGAAACTGAGGCAGAGCCCTTTAATAAAGTACCATTGGCTCAGAGTTCTGCCTCAGTTTCTCTTATTGGAGGTGGGATAATTTTTATCCCCACAATTATAAGTGATGAACAGCTCATGCTCCATTGTTATCCATGTAATCATAAAAAGATTGAGAGGAAGCTTCTCATTATGTTAGGTAGATTTGGGTGAGGATATGGTCAAAATTGTCACAGAATAAGAAGGCATTGGTGGGTTGTGAAATACACCATTAGAAGGAGTACTTAAATTAATGAAATAACAAGTCTAGTAAAGTGAGTGATAAGCACTTAGGTTTTTAAAGAATTTATGAAAAATCCTGTCATATTTCTTTAATAGAAATTCTAACTAGCAGAAGTTGAATAGGATTCTCTCCAACTTTGCCAACTACACCCAACTCCAAATTCAATTTTGTCCACTTACATGGTTATCGGAATGGTTATTGGAATTCAATGCCTTCTTGGTCAATAAAGACAAAGAAGATAATATGAACCATGGCAATAGAGTAAACGGAAAGAATAACAACCACAAAACCATTGAAAAGGAGTATTACTAAACTACAAAGCATAAACCTGACCCCATTTACAGGCTGGAGGTCTTCAAGTGTATAACATTATATACATTTTCAGATGTTTTTCTTTTTACTTAAAAAATGTATTTATTCCATGAGATAGCTGTCTGAGATGCACAGGAAGAGAGGAAGGAATATAAGATGATATTTAAGTGTTGTTGTTTTTAAAAGTTGTCAATAAAAAATTTTTGCTGCTGTGTGTTGCTGTTATTTTAAGACTAGATTTCATTATCTTGCCCAGGATGGAAATGCAAGAACTATTTATGGACCTAAAGTCATTATTAATTGAGAGCTTTCACTTGGTCTGTTTCTGACATGGGCCAGTTTGGCCATCCTTGGGCAACTTGGTGGCTTCCCACTTTTGTGACTCGTCATATTAATGCTAATTCAGTTTGAATACCTTATCAGAATAGGCCAATCGAGCTCAGAATTTCCGAACTCAAAAGTCCCACTAGCCTCAGTCTCTCCTGTAGTTAGGGTTAGAGGTATACATAATAATTTCCAGCAGTAAATATATATATATATATATATGAAAGAGTCTATAAAGCAATAAATCAGATCATATAAGACTCAAATCATAGATCTATTTGGTTACTGCATTCAATCCAAGTCATATTTCCAGTGTGGTATGGCATATGTGTATGTATATGACATAAGTCACATTATTATATAATGAAGATTGTATGTGTGTAACTATGCAATACATATGTACATGTATATACATATATGCAATTAGTTAACCCATTTGCTGTACAATATATTAAACATATATGTTTAAGAGGCTGCATAATATCTTGCATAGATAAATATCCTTGGATTCAAAACCTGGTTTCTAACCTAATTTCTAGCAGATAGTAAGTCTGTAATCCTGAATGAGGTACTTAACTTTTTAGTGCCATAGGCTACTTCCCAAGGCTCTTAAATTGTAAAATAGTTGCCAAACATCACTGGTAGAAGGTTCTTCCCTGGGGGTTCTCTTTAGTGATGAAATCATGGTTCTGGACAAAAGCAAATGTATACATAAGTATATGTATATGAGAGTATTTGCTTTTATTTACTATATTACCCTCCATAGTAATTAAACATAAATATAGAGACTAGAGTGTTCTCACTCACATATACACACACCCACATATGATATATACGCCTACACATTGGTAATTGAGAGATTGCCTTTACAAATGTGCACACACATGTGTGTATATGTGTATGTATATGTACATATGTATGTATGTATGTATGTATGTATGTACGTATTAATGCCAGTGACATCTTCCCCTTCTACTATCCTAGAAAGCTGGATCAGATCTCTTCACTGGCTAACTATCAAGAAGAGTTTGCAGTACAAAGTTTATTTTCTCAGCTCGATGTCACAATTATTTAGTGTGCTGAGCACCATTTTCAATACGCCCTTTAATTTCCTATAATCCCTACCCCTTGCATGATGTGGAATTCCATTTATTCTATTTGTTCTATTTTAAAAGGGATGAAGTCATTCATGCTGGAAACTATGACCTGATTGAGAGTACTGAAATGCTGCAATGTCTCAGATTCAGCGCTGGCACACGGAGAGGTATAAATTAAACTCTTCTGCAGACATTTGATCTCTTGCTATGAAAAGGGATATTGTGCTTCCTCTGTTTAACAGTATTCTCTGTCCACTGTGAAAAGAAGCCTGTTTGCTTAAATAAGTGTTGCATTTTTTCCACCCTGAGTGGCATTGCAAATGAAATCACAGCACACACTGCATATAGAACCAAGAGTCTATATTAAATGAATGTGTGTATAGACATATATGTGTGTGTATATGCATAACTCAAGACAAACTACTGCTGAAATCATATATGTTCATTTAATTATGATATGTGGTGAATGATTTCATAATATAAATATTCCAATTATAGCTACCTCTCTGGTTCACCAAGTTATTCATTCTACTGAGACAGAGTGGTCATTAGCACAATTGTGAAAATGTGTTGTGTGCCCTCCTACCAATCATCTAGGGGTGATCCATGAACCACCTATACATACAAATATAACATCAGTTTTGGTGGCCATTTTTTTGCATATACACAATTTCTGAATTGGGAAAAATCTCTTCTCCGATTGCCCTTACATCTGGAGTCCTTTATTAAGACCACAGTAATTTCCTGAGATCTCTCTTTTAGTAAAAGTGTGTAAATATTTTTAAAGTCACTCTCTAAATAATTGGGCCAACCAAGATTATCAATCCTAGGGGAAGAAGTCTAAAGGATAATGTTTTTCTTATACCAGGACTTCTTTTTTTTTTTAATGGCAAGTGGAAGGTTTTTTAGTCTACTATGAAATGGAGAAGCCCATATGGCTAGAAACACAGACCTTAAGAGGCAGGATCAGTTTCTGGTAGTTGGCAAATATATGGTTGCTTCATCCTAAAAGACTATTTTAAATGAATAAAAATGCCAATTGTGTGGACTAAAAACAAAAAAAATTTTTCTATTCCATAAATTACCACATTAAACAGCTTAGTTTATTCAGGTAATAAGACAAAAAGACATTTGTTGGGCAAGATTATTTATAGTACAAACAAAAATACAAACATCAAGCAAAAAAAAAACTGGCTCTTTGCCCCTTTTCACATTACCTTCATTCACTTTGTTAAAGGGGACTGTGGAATTCCTGGAAATTTTGCCCCAACTCTTTTCTAACTAACCCCACCCTCAGAAAGGTCTCAGATTGCAGTGATCCATTTGTGGCTAATGTGTTGAGAATATTGTGCCATTCATTTTACTTAATCCTTGGTGAAAGAGAGGTGGTGTGCCACCTGACTGAGGTAAAAGCCCAGGCAGTCTCACCAGAAAATTTAGCCCTTCTACCTTGAATTAATGATCCAACCCTGGAACTTAGACTGGAACCTTGGGAAATGTGTGGAGCTGCAATGCCAAGCTAATAGGTTAGCCAAAGTGTTCATTTGGAAGTCAAGAAGTTAAACAATTCACTCTTGAATTACATACCAGATAGGTCCAAAAAACGTGCTTTTCCAGCATATAGTAGATATTTCAACACTTGGTAGATCCAGATATTCCCTTCCTTTGATTGATTTGTCCAGAAGCAATATTGCCAGAATGATGACTTGTTCATTCAATTGAGACCAAAAGGAAAAAAAAGACAAAGTTTTCACTGAATTTTAAAGTGTATTTAACATTGCTTCAAATGCTTAACACCTACCCTATTATTGACATACTCTGGGCCCCCCCATACACACACACACACACACACACACACACACA
>JAQQSW010022893.1:0-10376 GCA_028646575.1 Pseudocheirus occidentalis
TGATGTATTTGTTCCAGAGCCAACTATTTAAAAACAACACTTAAACACAAAAAACCTTAACGTTCTTACAAGAGAACTATATATAAAATGTTTTCACCATATCTGAGTGGTATGGGGACTAGAGGGGAAAACTAAAGAATATGAAATCAGGGTCCCTATACCAGATAACAGTTTACTGTCTTTTTTAGGGAAACCAAAAATACATATGTGAATTTACTTGAGAACAACTACAAAGGATCTATTTTTTATGTTTAATGTTTTAAAAAATTATATATATATGTATATATTTTCATTCAGTAAACATTTGCCTTTTCTCTCTCCCCTCCACTCTAATTGAGAACTAAAAAATTAAAAAAACCACTGTTATAAATATGTATAGTAAAGCAAAACAAATTTTCTGCATTCTCCATGCCACATGTTTGTGTATAATATTCATGTGCAATATATATATACGTGTATATATAATAAAATACTATGAATAAATACACATATAATATATAAAAGTAATAAATATATATGTGTATATACAATATGCAATGCAATATATATGGGTATATATAATATAAAATAATAAGTATAAATACATATGTGTATATATAATATGCAAAAGTAATAAATATATGTTTGTATGTGTATATGTGCATAAAATCTCATTCTTTGCTCTTTAGTTCTTTATCATGAGGTGGGTGCCATGTTTTGTCAGTCTTCTAGCATCAGGTTTGGTCATTGTGTGGATAAGAGTCCCTAATTCTGTCAAAGTTGTTTGTCTTTACTGTACTGCTGGACATTGTATAAATTGCTTTCTTAGTTCTGTTCACTTCACTTTACACTGGTTTATACATGTCTTCTCAGGTTTCTCTGAAATCATCCCCACCTTCATTTCTTACAAAAAGTAGTATTATATCATGTTTACATACTGTTACTTATTTAACCATTCCACAATTTATGGATACTCCCACAGATTCCCATTCTTTGCCACCTCAAAAAGATCTATAAATATTTTTATATGTCCTTACAGTTTGTTTTGCTTAGGAATAATCCCTCCCTAAATTCACACTCTATTTCCCCTTTCTCCCTTCACCCCTTTCCCTCCCATTTTCTGGTTGAGTGAAATATATTTCTGTACTCCACTGTATTTGTATGTATAGATGTGTATTTTTCCTTCCTTTGACCAGTTCAGATGGGAGTGAAGGAGGAGTTTTCTATACTGCTTCCTGTTAATTCTTCATCTTGACTCCTCCCTCTCAAAGGATTATCAAGAAATCATTTTTTCCTCTCCAACAATCTCTTCTCTGAATCATGAAGAAAAGATAGACTACACCCACTGAATCCTTACACAGAGTGAAATGTTTACTCATGACAAATAACTCAAATACTAAATAACCTTATAAAATGAATATAACCTTAAAATGTCATCTAGTTTGTCCCTTTATCCTTATGTAGAAATAATATGTCACAGTTGGGTAGTACTTCATAGCTGATGAAATCTTTTTATGTAGAGGTCTACTATGCATAGTGATGCTGACTAATTTTACGTTTGAGTAATGTTAATATAATGTACCAAGTCTTGGCTTATCGTTGCAAAATTCTACCACAGTGCTGTTCATTTAAACTTAGTCCCTATAAGACCAATTCCCATATTCCTCCCCACCTTTTCCTATGATAAGAGTTCTTAAAATTTTTTTGTATCATGAACAACCCCTTTGGCAGTTTGGTGATGTCTATAAACTATTTCTCAGAATAATGTTTCTATGTTTAAGTGTTTTGAAAATGAAATATATAGAGATTACAAAGGAAACCAATTATATTGAAATAGAGCTATCAAAGTATTTTTTAAAAAGCAATTTCAGTTTACAGACCTGTGTCCTCTAATGTCCTCTCTTGTAATGTGCTTTTGTGAAACCAGTGATGACTTTAGGTGAATGCCCAGTTATTACCTCATCTTATCGGCAACATCAGCTTTGTGATGTATACAAAGGAGCTGTTCTTATCATTCCCATTTTACAGATGAGGAAATTAGGGTGGTGAAAAGTGACAAAATAGAAATTAAATTAATTCTGAGATTTCACCTCGAACCCATCAGAATGGCAAAGATGACAAAAAAGGAAATTATTATGTTGGAGGGAATATTGGAAAATAGGCACATTGATGTACTGTTGGTAAATCTGTGAATGGGTATAATTGTGAGGGTCTGAGAAATACTTGCAGGTTTCAGGTGGTTGTGATGAGGCACAGGGAGAGTTGAGGCCCTGGAAAAGTCTGGGTCATGTAGAGTTTGGGGCACGCTGGACTCTCTGGGTCTCTCAAGGGCCATGGGGAGCAGTGGTGCTTACATTTCCTGTGTGTGTGGAAACCAGACTTTCCAGATAGTGTCTCCTTACCCTGGGGCCAGGTGAAGCCCTTGTTACTGCAACTTTCCACCCCCACATTTGGTTATATCCTGCATCTCACAGCTGGGCCCTGTTTATCACACCTGGTACGTGAGTTTGAATGATATATAAGACTCAGGTTTTGGGCAGGTTGAGGTCGGTCTTGAAATGTTGCTGTTAAGGCTTCCCCAATGGAGAGGACCAATAAACTTTCTGTTTGCACCTCTGAGCCTTTGAGACTCTTCTGTTCTAGAGAACTGGCTGGCGCCTTCTCAACTGAGGTGGTAAGTAACTGGTTGCCCCTGCCAGAGTTGTCGTCAGGGAAAGTGACCCTGACAGACCTGTCGTCAGGGTGAGAGGACTCTGACATATAATCATCATGGAAAGAAATTTGGAATTATACACAAAAGGTTACTGAACAGTGTATGACCTTTGACCTAGCTATACTACTGGTAGGCCCATATAGAAGGGAGATCAAAGAAAGAAGTGTCTTTTTCTATATACAAAAATATTTATAGTTTCTCTTTTAATGGTGGCAAAAACTGGAAACTAAAAGAACGTCCAACAATTGAGGGATGGCTGAATAGACTGTGGTATATGAATGTGACAGAGTATTACTACACTGTAAGAAATTAGGAGATCTATATTTTCAAAAAGACAGACTTAAGTGACATGGAATTAAGTGAACAGAACATAAACTTGTACCATACAACAACATAAAAATGAACAGTTTTGAGGACTTTTATAAACTGATGAATAAAATGCACAGAAAAATGAGAACAATTTCTACTGTGACAATAATAATGTAAAACCAAAACACTTTGAAAGCCATAGGAACCAGGATCCATACAACAATCCTTTGGGATTCCAGTGGACCAATGACGAAACCCTGCTATTTATTAGAGATAGGATGTACTGAAGATGTGGAATAAGACATCTATATAATTCTTTTGTGTATAGAAGTTGGGGCAGTTTGTCTTGTTTGACTATGCATATATTACACGAAAATCTGTTTTCTTTCCACTTTCAATGAGGTAGGGATAGGGTGGAAGGGAGAGATAATAGATTTCTGTTCATCTTTTTAAAAAAAAATGGTGTGAGTAAGATGGTGTTAGAGATGTGAAATATTGCACTTTTAGATGACATAACCAAATTATTAGTTTTATTGAACTACTCTACTTTGTTACTGGAGATCTCACACAAAATGGGAGTAATCTGTTAATGTACGTAGTATAAAAAACAAAACATCGATAAAGTCCAAAATGACAAAGAAAAGTGACTCACTTAGTATCATGTAGCTAGGACCTCTGGAACTAAAACTCCAGGTCTATGATTTACTAGTTCTATTTTCTTTTCATTACATAATATTTCTGTTCTTACAGGAGATATAGGAATACTAAAATCACTTCAGACAAACCAGAAACTGTCCTGTTATAACATTCATCCATTATTTATTCATTGAGCTCTTGTTGTATTGCATGGTATAACATTATTAGAAGAAAGAATCCAAGGAACTGATGAAATATTTAGTTATTTGTACTTGGTTTCTAATTAAAGGATTTTCCAATGAGTATTAAAAATTTATTTTTCAAATAAAATAAGAAAAATGATATGACATGCAATTAAAACAACTGCAACATGCCCCATTTAAATAATCCATTGAAGCCAAAAAATAGCAAGTGGATGAATAAATATCCTGAAGATGTTCAACTGACCTAAATCAATTAAGAAAATAAAGGGCACAAAGAAGCCTAAAAACTGTCTCAGATAACTAACATTTGATGTCTTAGCCAAGTGGGGAGATGTGAGAGCCAAGGACAACACCAGTTTATGTGAGCTCATCTGTAACACAGGGAAGGAGGATGGTGAAAGATCATAAGCAGCATCACCCCATAAAACAGCAAGAATCAGTGGGAAAAGAAACAAATTAAAGAAAGTTTGGTAAGAGCCCCACCATGCAAAGTTATCCCCAGGGCATTTAAGGATAAAATTCAAAGGAGAACAGCAAATATATGAAAAGTGGAAAAGATCTGTACTTTTATTTTCTACAAGAAAGCTTTTTCACGATTAATGGAAGTGGTACCAACATATTTCCATTCTAGTTTCACAGCCTTTGAAACAAGTTGCATGAAGAAGTATAAAAGGTACCAAAGAAAATAGATATAGGGGAAAAAAAAGCTAGACTACACTAAGTACAATCAGAGGAGGTCCATTCTGGAGGTGAAATGATTTTGAAATTATTAAAAGATGATTCTCAACGTTTTTTAGGATTAGAAGATCCCAAAAGCGAAGGAAAAATATAAGACTTTATTATTCCAGAAAAAAAAGAACTGAAAGATTATCAATAGTTAATTATTACTTCTCCACTTATAAAATTATGATGTAGGTTATTTAATTTACATATGAACCAAGAATATCTCTAAAGTAATAATATGGAAATAGCCATTTGCAAACAATTTTCTACAACTGACCACATTTCAAACAAATTATTGACTAAAAGATGTAGAGAATACAAACTACTACTGCATTGTTTATTGACTATAAAACTTTGACTTGGTAGAGAAAAATACCACTTTAAAGGTTCTCTTCTAACAAAGTGTCTCACATACATATTTCACAATCATACAAGATTTCCTGGAAGGTAGAACAGAGCTGATTTTGTTCTATTACCCTTTGATTGTTAATATCAAGCAGGCATACCACAGGGAGAGATACACAGGGGTGTGGTGATATTTTATGATTGACTCTCCAAAGTCTGAACAATATACTTTTAATTTTAATCTGCATTATTAACATTTTCTACATAATTTTCTTAAATCTTGACAATCAATAAAACAATAAATCAAGCTTTGATTTGTAGCGTTTGCTGATTTGTACTGCATCCAGATTTCATAATTCTTTTTTCTGTATGTGGACAGCCCTTTCCATCTTGAGTCTTTTGGAGCTGTCTTATAGCCTTGTATTGTTGAGAGAAGCCCAGTCTATCACAGTTATCACAGATACAAAGTGTCTGTGATTGTGTACAATGTTCTCTTGGTTCTGCTCCTCTCTCTCAGCATAAGTTTATGTAAGTCGCTCCAGGATATTTCAAAGTCCGTCTGCTCCCCATTTCTTATAGCATAATAGTATTCCATTACATTGATATACCACAACTTGTTCAGTGATTTCCCAATTGATGGGCATCCCCTTGATTTCCAGTTCTTTGCCACTACAAAAAGAGCTGCTATAAATATTTTTGTACATATGGGTCCTTTTCCCATTTGTATGATCTCTTTGCAATATAACCCTAGAAGTGGTATTGCTGGGTCAAAGGGTATGCAATTATTTATAGCCCTTTGGACATAGTTCTAGATTGCTCTCCAGAATGGTTGGATCAGTTCATAACTCCACCAACAATGCATTAGTGTTCCAATTTCCCAACATCTTCTCCAGCATTTATAAATTTTTTCTTTTGTCATGTTAGCCAATCTGACAGGTGAGATGTAGTGCCTTAGAGCTGTTTTGATTTATATTTCTCTAATCAATAGTGATTTACAGCATTTTTTGATATGACTATAGATATCTCTAATTTTCAAAGGTCTTTTCCATAGTCATAGAAGATGTTCATCACAAAAACCAAAGCAAAGACAGGTTCTCAATAGATGTCTTCTAGCTCCTCTTGTTTACAGATGTTGTTGGGCTTACTGTTGGCTTCAGGCCTTAGGCACACAGGAGCAAAAGAACCTCACTAGGTGAAGAACTGCTGTCTTGCAGACTATGGTACACAGAATTCATCTATCAGGACATATACCTTGAATAGACCCTACAAATGGACATTGAGTTGGGCCCAGAATTAAATAGGAAGAATAAAACAGACTGAATTGATGTTGGAGAATAGCACTACTCTTTTAATGACTCCAATAATCTCCGTGAAACACAGGACCATCTTTTGAACACCATTATTATTCTGGTGGTATTGTGTACCATTGCAAGTCACAGGATACTACAGTTACTAAAGAAATGAAATTGAATGTCATCTAAAGGAAAATGGTGAGATGAATGGTGAATGTGAGCAGGCTGCAGCACATTAAAACAAAGAATTACAGTGAAGTAGTGGTATAAAGGATGCCATTAGAAAAATTTATAATGGGAAAAAAGAAGTAAAGGCAATGGATAACTGATACACACTTATATGCTCCATGCATATCTATATAATGTCAAGTGCATGCATGATGGCCTTATGGATAAAGGTGAAGAAGAAATACATAGGTTGGACATACATGGATAGATTGCAATGTCCATCACTGGAGGCAGTATTCCTATCCATGGCATCACAAGTTCTACTGCAGCATTTGAGGATTTTACATTTTGCTCCAAAAATTTTGATCAGTAGAGGAATTGAGAAGATGGCAGAATGAGAGGTAACCAGGACATAGTTTTCCCTCCACCTCTTTAAATAAATTAGTAAAATGTTTTCAAATAGGTCAACTGCAACTAGAAGAGTAAAATTAAATATCCTAACCACAAGGTAATTTTTATTTTTTTAAAAAATAAGTGAAGACCATATTACCAGTCCCTTACCACTGTGGCTATCACTGATTGTTGCTCATTCCACTACCTACCCTCTACTCTAAAGTCCATAACTCAGGTCAGTCTTGCATCTCTTGAGATAGTCTTTTGTTGTTGAGATTTTGACTGTGTGTGCGCGTGTGTGCGCGCGTGCCCCTGCGAGAGTGCAGGTAAGGAGTGGAAGGATTTCACTCCTAGAATAAGTTGAGGCTTCTGAATCAGATTAACCCTAAGGCTCTTAAGGAACAAAACGGGAGAACTATAGAGGACTGAGAGGAACAAAATTGTGGAAGAGGGAGGGAGCCAGAAATTTAGCACTAGTTAACAATTATTTCCTATTTCACAGGAAGAAATAGACAGCTACCACAGTAAGTGAGAGGAAAACCTGAGGAGGAACTCAGTGCAAAAGGCTTTAGGAGTTTTTCTCTCAACAGTGTCCTAAGCAACCTTCCCCCACTTTCTTCCTGTCCATTCCCCAGGGCCCCACCTATGGAACAAGGAAAGTCACTCTCAGATAGGATGGTGGCATTTGGAGTATTAGACTGAAAAAGTAAGAGAATGGGCTTACACAATGGTCTCTTGCTGTCTTCCTATAATAGATAGTATGTCATCTGGTTACCTTAACCCTTTGGCAATGATAACCTTCATTCTGATCCTGGGGCATTAAAGAATTTTTTTAAAGGCAGCAAGAGCAGAGAGGGGAAGTTGCAGGATTGGGATATAGAAGGAAAAGGATAAATGGTAGGAAGCACTTTTACAGTGTGGAGGAGGTAAATTAACCAAAGTGCTCTGAGTTTTCAGAAAATATCTGCTCCCTAGAAAAAGTAACCTACAATATGAAGGGAACAGAGCCTTCAGGTTGAGTGAATAGAGATTCTGATTCTGTCCTGAAGGAGTCCTGAACCATTTTGGAGATTTCCTGCCAACACTAGATATTTTAATAAGACTAAAAACCAAGAAATGCATTTTTCCCACAGGAACAAACCTGACCTTTAACACCTCCTCTGACCACAAGGCCTGCAAACTTCTCCCATTTGGAAATGCAGTTGAAGGTCAATGATTGGTTACATACTCTCTGACAGCCTACAAACTAAAAAAACCCCACAAAACCAAAATCTATACACTAGGAAGCTTCAGCTGCAACTAGCCTGAGCAGTCTTCCTCAAGACACTAATATCATTTATTTTCCTTTCTGTCTGCATATTCACTTTTAGAACCTCCACTCCTACAGAGATGATCTTGAGTAAGATTCTCTCTGGGCTATCCAGGAACCCCCACTAGGTTTCTACAAAGACAGCAAGGACCCGAAGTAAAAATCAGAAGAGCAACTGATAAAGAGAGATAAAAACTCAATTCAGAGGAGAAATTAGTAAAATTTGAGGGAAAACACCATCTCAGTTAATGAATGCTCTGCAACAAAGGAAACAATGAAAATTCTCCAAGGAAATTAAAAACATTAAACTAATTCTCTAAGCCCCCTTGAAATGACAACTTTGAGAATGAAGAGCATTAATGGAATAACGAACCTAAGGAACAAAGAAAAACATTACAGGAAAGAATGAAGAGACCAGAAAGAAATAGTAAATTCATATTTGATGGGGAAAATCTGATTCATTAATAAATCAGTGATATTGGTGATGGAATAATAGAGGGCACTCTTCTATGGTGGAGAGGGTAGAGGGTGGGACAAAGAGTCCAAAAAATGGTTGGTCAAGTTTTGAGAGAAGAGACAGATTAAAGTATTCAGTTTCTCTCCTTGATTTTGGGGTGGTGGGACAGTAAGTATAGAACATTATTCTATTTATGTGATAGCATTAAAACAATTCTCAAAGGGAAAAAATATTTCTGAAAGTTTATATTAACAAAGCAGAGAAAGAAGATCATTGAACTGAGAATTAAATCTAAAAGATTAGAAAACAAGCAAGCTAGCAATCCTAAAAGAAGTATTCCATCAAAAAACAAAAACCTTGAATATCAGAGAGTAAAAAGAAAAATAGATATAAGAAGAAAAATACAAAAATAACATAAACAAGAATTATTTTTTTTAAAAAAGAACAAATTCAATAAGTTATTAACTAATGATTGAAGAGAAGAAAAGCATATGCCAAAATTTTTTTTTTAATAAAGTGGTGCAGTGAATAGAGCACCAGGCCTGGAGTCGAGAGGACCTGAGTTCAAATCTGACCTCAGACACTTAACCCATTTACTACCCATGTGACTTTGGGCAAGTCACTTAACCCCAATTGCCCTCCAAAAAGCAAATAAATAAACAAGTTAATAATATGTAGAGAGGCAACAAAGAAAATATAAGAAGCTATTAAATAAGATTATATGATAAAACATGGAATTCAAGGGAAATAGTTAAGAATCTATAAAAATATTTAAAAAACAAAGCAAGAAACAAATATTTTAAACAATCCAATTTCATAAAAAAGAAATGAGCGGGGCAGAGCCAAGATGGCAGCATAGAAGCAACAAGGTTCTGCAGCTCCCACATAGCCACCTCAAATACCCATAAAATATGATTCTAAAAAATTTTAGGGCTCCAAAACTCACAGCAGAAAAACACATCTCCCACTGAAGGCAGCTCGGCAGGAAGGGCTTATCACACTGTGCTGGGAGCAGAAACCAGCCCAGCCTGAAACAGCTTGCTCTGGGGGTGATCATGACTAGCCACAGCTGGAGCCTTCAGGAGAGTGGATCAGCGGCTGCTGTAGCAGTTTTCAGAATTATTAAGCCATAAGAAACAAGAACTAAGTGAAAAGTCAGTGGAACTCAGCTAATTCTGGGGTAGAACAGCAGTCTAGCCAAACTGCTTCCAGGGCAAGGAAGCAGCAGAAGCAGTGGCCCTGCAGCCACCTCCACGTGGCTGCTTCAGAGCTCCCAGCCTGTAGACTGCAGGGGGGCCAAGCAATCATTCAGAGGCTAAGTGCTCTTGTGTTCAGCAGCCTGGATCTGGCTTGTGGTCTTGGGTGGTGGTCCTGGGGTGCGTTTTCAGTGAGCCAAAGCTGGTGGGGGCTACAGCAGCCTCCCAATAACTCCAGCAGCTGTGAAAACCCCAGCAAAAAACAGAGCTATCCCCTCTGGAAGTAGAGTTCCACAGAGCTAAAAATCAAGTAATTCACTGGCAACATGGGCAGGCAAAGGAAGCAAAATAAGAACAGCAATTGAACTCTAGAATCCTTTTTTGCAGACAAAAAGGATCAAAGCATGTAATGGGAAGAAGACAATACAGTCAGAACTCCCATACCAAAAGCTTCCAAGACACATGGAGACTGCCTACAAGCCATAGATGAGCTTAAGAAGGATTTTGAAAACCAAATAAGAGAAGTGGAGGAAAAATTGGGAAGAGAAATGAGAATGATGCAAGAAAATCACGAAAAGAGAGTCAACAACCTGACTAAAGAAAATAACTCCTTAAAAACCAGATTAACTCAAATGACAAAAGAGGCCCAAAAA
>JAQQSW010022894.1:0-10376 GCA_028646575.1 Pseudocheirus occidentalis
CTCCACATTCAGTCTCCATTCCATATTGGAGTTCACAGTATCCCGTCTACCTCAAGTCCTTCACAGTTTCTGTTTCTGGGAATACAAAGCCTAACAAAGCCAAAGCCACATTCATACACATTGCTGGCACTATCATCTATTCACTATCTGCCTGTGAAATCAACACAGACCCACAAATAGGTCTGAGAAATCAACACCCACCCACAAACAAGGTCTGAGAAATCAACACAAATCTTCAGTATAGTCCCAAGACCTCTGAAACCCTCCTCCAGAATTTCTGTAAACAGCAATAAAATCCTCTTTCAGGGCTTTTGAACCTGCAGAAAGGTCACAGGGTTTCTGTACAAAGTATCACAAACACACATCAACACAGACAGAACAAAGTGCTGGACACGGCAAGTTTTCTCCTTCTCAGCTCTATACTGTCCCAGCTTGTGATCCTGCTTATATATGGTGGTTTTCCTTCCTGTCCCACATTTCTTATTGCATCAGCAAGCTCCTCCCACCTTCAGATCACAAGGCAGGTCTCAAACAAGCTGCTAAATATTTTAATAACTGAAATGAGGCACTAAGTTTTCTTGCCATTACATATATTCAGCTTATAATTCCTGTCCCAACACTCTGCCTCCATATCCTTCTAACACACACACACACACACACACACACACACACTCATTTTTTACTATTTGAGAGGAATTTCAATATAACCTACTCTTTTTATGTATTATCTTCCTTCATTAAAATGTAAACTCCTTGAGGCCAAGGGCTATCTTTCTGCCAGTATGTATATTCCCAGTGTTTAGTGCAGGGTCTCAAACATAGTTAGCACCAATTAATGCTGCTTGATTTGTTGACTTGACTTGAAGAATTTAACACTAAATTTGGTATAGAAAGAAGTTTCTTTAAAATTTGACAAAATTATTTCTTATATGATAAATGGCTATTTCAAATAGACTTTTTAAAAATCACATATATAGTACTCAATCATTTTTCAGCCGTTTCATACTCTTAATGATCCTATCTGAGGTTTTTTTTTTCTGACAAAGATACTGGAGAGGTTTGCTGTTTCTTTCTTCAGTTCATTTTACAGTTGAGGAAGTGAAAGCAAATTGATTTAAATGACTTGACCAGGTTCACACAGCTAGTAAGTGTCTGGGGTCAGAACTGAACTCTCTGCTCCATCTATTGTGCCACCTAGTTGCTTTCACATACATAATTAAATCTTTATAATTTAAGGATGATTCTACATTTGATTGGATAACTTTCCATATTTCATTTTTTGCTTTTTGGAGGGGGAAGGCAGGGCACTTGGAGTTAAGTGACTTGCCCAAGGTCACACAGCTAGTAAGTGTTAAGTGTTGGAGGCCAGATTTGAAATCAGTTTCTCCTGACTCCAGGGCTGATGTGCTATTCACTGTGCCACCTAACTACCCCCAAATTTCCATATTCTTTAATGAATATTCTTAGACATTCTTAAATTTTTCCATGCCTATCATATTTTGCAACTATGTCATTTTGATAATGATCATATAACATCACTTAATTGTCATGTGGGAGACTGGGAATCATTTTTGGTTTCCCAATATTTTGTGTATCTTTATTCAACATTGTTTTCTCAGTCATCAGTATCTTTCAAATATTGGCAGGTCAAAATACTGAAATGTCAATACTACTGTAACTCTGAAAAATTTTTTGACATTTCTATTGTTGATATAATAGAATGTGAATATTTTGTAATAATGCCTAGTTATAAGTGAATCAATTTGGAGGGATTTACCCTGCAAATATATTAGGAAGAATGAATTGACAATAGGAGTGATGAGGGCTTAATAAAATACCACTGACAATTACTACATTTTATGATGAGGTTGAGTTTCAAGAAAGGATGGAAAACAATAAAAATGACCTTCCATGAGGAATATCTAAAAGAATGTCCATTGAAAGGTTTATCAGGTAAAAAAGGGAAACAGGTGTATATCCATTCATTGACAAGAACATGTTGAAATGATTTTTCACCTAAAAAGCAAAGAGTTGGGGAAGGAGGGAGAGGCAAGAGATATGGGGTGTTTAAAGGAAAGTTTAATAGGAAAGTTTCTATTGTAATAGCATGTTTTCTTTTCAGTTATAAAATGATATCTAAATTCATGGTACAGATAAAATAGTGTTGCTATGCAAAGAATTTATTTTTAATGCAAATGTAATGGTACCTGAAACATTTATTGAATCAGAACAAAAGAACATAATGAAGAATTTCTAGTCTAGCTCAGAAGTAATACTAATTTCATAACTACTTCTGAAATATGTATGCATATCTATAATATATGTGTGTGCATGTGTATCCTTCATTACACTTAAAATACAACTTCTGAAAACTTTTTAAAATTTGCCAAGTTTTACTGAATTTAATTTTAAAAAGTTGTTTCTATGTTGTTGTCACTGTTGTTTCTCCATCATAAAGAATTTATTTTTGATGTGACTTTATTTTATTTTATTTTGCTTTTTGGAGGGGAGAGGGCATGGCAATTGGACTTGCCCAAGGTCATATAGCTAGAGGGCATAAAGGTCTGAGGCTGTATTTGAACTCAGGTCCTCCTGACTCTGGTACTGGTGCTCTATTCACTGTGTCACCTAGCCACCCCATTTTGATGTAATTTTATAATGTTTCAGGGGAAAAATGAAAGCCAGATTAATTCTGTATAAGAGCTGTGGAAAATATTTTTAATATCATTCAACTTTGCCTTAGCAAGTGGTTTAAAATACAAAGACATAAATAATAGTGATTGTAATTCACTATTTGTATTTATATTTCTAGCCCCTAGAGCAATGTCTGATAAATGGTAGATGCTTAATAAATGCTTATTGATTAATTATTGTTGTTGTTGTTTTTCCCTTTTAGGTCCCTCCAATACTCCTTGATAAACAGTTCTCTGAATTCACACCAGATATCACACCAATCATTTTGGCAGCCCATACAAATAATTATGAGATAATAAAACTTTTAGTGCAGAAAGGTGTTTCTGTACCTCGGCCCCATGAGGTTCGCTGTAATTGTGTCGAATGTGTCTCCAGTTCTGATGTAGACAGCCTCCGTCATTCTCGTTCCAGACTCAATATCTACAAAGCCTTGGCAAGCCCTTCTCTGATTGCATTGTCAAGTGAGGATCCATTTCTCACAGCTTTTCAACTGAGTTGGGAGCTTCAAGAACTGAGCAAAGTAGAAAATGAATTCAAATCTGAATATGAAGAACTATCCCGGCAATGCAAACAATTTGCTAAGGACCTTTTGGATCAGACAAGGAGTTCCAGGGAGCTGGAAATCATCCTGAATTATAGAGATGATAATAGCTTGATAGAAGAACAAAGTGGCAATGACCTTGCAAGACTCAAGTTGGCTATTAAGTACCGACAAAAAGAGGTGAGTGTCCCTGGTCAATATTTAATAGCCAGATATTTCTATTTAGTTCTGTAAAATTTATTGACAGAAGCAAATTGTTACTCAGAAGACTTTTTGTGCATTTATGACTTTTCTTTCTAAATTTTAACTGTCCAGAACCATTAATGTTGATTAGAAAAGTTACAAAAGTAGTTAACTAGTCCTTAAGGTTGGACATCATGATGACATTGACATATCTTTCTATTGTTATTGTTACTAGTCAGTGTTAAATGCTGGTACTTGCTTTAGGATGGGACTGATTGCTATGACAAATGAAAAGCCTTAAGTATTGTAAGTAAGTCAGGGACCATAGCACCCCCACCATACTCTTGTTTTCTTGATCTGTCATGAAAACATAGGTGGGAGAAATTGATAGAAGACTGATTACTCTCCTTAGCCATTTCCATACTTTGGGATAAGGTGTTGGATTCTATCCATTTTTCAAGCTAACAAGTGATTATCCTTGTTTCAATTTTTAAAATTCATTTTGATGTACTATCCTCTTTGAAAAGTACAGCATTTTCACTTGATGTTTCAGGTATATCCTCGAAGACCTGGTTATCGCAGTCACGTAGCAATGTGATGTTATTCATTGGGTAGCCGAGTCAATTAGAATAACGTAACTTGTGAAATTCAAAATTTCTGAGGAAATAACATGGATGTTCGTGTATTTTTTTATGATGCCAAAACGTACCATTAGTCACTTCAACTGGTCAAAAATCAACAACCCAACAACTCAAATATCAAGTGCAGCAAAGAAAATGAGAAGGAAAAAAGATTATGTTTTGATATATAAAACAGGCATCATTTGACTCTGGTTAGGTTCACTGTGCTCATTCTACTTAGGCCTGTTGGATTTTGTCTACTATCAACTATATTTGGCTACCAAATCTCAGTGTCTTCTTCTACATTTGCTATTAAATCTTTGATGGTCATTATATTTTGAATTCAGTTGGTTTTATGTTTTTCTCATTGAGCTCTCTTTTAATCTATGATTTTCATGGAACAACTTTCCACTAGAATAGCCAAAAGTAGTCCTTTTGTATGTCGCATCCATGAGAAATAAGACCACTTTGAAGCAAAGCATTCTCTGAAAAGGCTACTTATTCCTCTCTTTTATAGTAGAGGCATATGACAACACTCGCATCTGTTTTGCTAATCCCAGTAACAGTTTTGAGGCTTCCACTGGAATTAACTGTAAGAGATTCAGCAAGATGATTTTTAAAGAATTTCAAGTGCATTTTATGAACATCTAACATTTATTAAAAAGTCAAGTCCTTTATTATAAACAAAATTTAGTTCATTATTAAATTCATATGTGTACTTAATATGTAGACAATATAAATATGATTCCAAGGACAGACATTTTAAAAATTACTTTGAATTTAGGTTGAATCAGGAAACTTCAGTTCTATGTAGGCAGTTGGGCGGTTCATTGGATAGACTACTGAACTTGGAGTCATCAAGGCTTAAGACAAAATCCAGCCTCAGACATTTAGTAGATTACAATTCTAGGCAAGTTACTTTGCTTCTAATTGCCTCAGTTTCCTCCTCTGTAATATGGGAATAATAATAATATCACCTGCCTCCCACAGTTATTATGAGGATAAAAAATGTAGAGTATGCTACAAACCTAAAAGTGCCAGATAAATGCTAGCAATGCTAGCTAGTTATTCAGTTTGGGCCTCTCCCATTAATTCAAGGTATGAGTATGCAAGTCACTTTACTTCCACAGGCTTTAGTTTCTTATACTATAAAGTAAGGGAGTTAAACTGGGTGACACCTAATGTCTAAGTCACCTAAATAACAAAATGGAGAACTAGACAGTTTCCCATATTCCTATGACCTCTGAAACCTCTCCAAATTAGAAATTATGTAACAAAAATAAAGCAACTTCAACTGTCTCTGTGATTTAGGATACCCAGAATCCAAAAGGTTAAAAAAAATGAATGACACTCCCTGACTGTGAGGTTACCCAGCCCCCTTCCCCCACCTCCAGTGCTACTGGCAGTAAGACTGTGCTGGAGGAACGAAGGACACAACCAATGATAAAGCCCAAACCCAAAGTTGTATTCTCTCCCTCTTTCCAGTGCCTTATACATCTCAGCTCCAGGCTGCATACATTAGGCCATTACAGAGAGACAGCATGGCTGCAACCCTTTAGAATCAAAAAGCCTGTTGGAGACACAGCCCTGTAACACTAGCATCAAATTGATGGTGCTAGAGTGGACAACCAAAGAACAGTGCTGGGCTAGAAAACTGAGAAATAGAGGGGGTGGAAAAAGATACCAGGACAAGATAAGGTGTGTGAGGAAAGCTATGCCATACCCCAGCAAGGGTGAGGAAAGAACACAGCATCTAGTTTGAGTCAGTTTTGGCCACTTAAAAGTCACTTGGGGCAGAGATCTAGGCTGCTGAACCATGAATCGCTCAGCATGGGAGGAGGCTAAAACCTTTGAAATCCAGCCCTTAAGGAAAACACCATCAGAGGAGACAGAGTCAGAAAGTGAATAAAAGAAAAGTGGGGGCGGGGGGAGAAGAGGAAGAGAGAGGAGGTTAAAATTATGAAAGATCTCAGGGACAAGAAAACTCAAAGAGCTTAATCATAAGCAGATAAATCAACTGGGAAAACATCAACAACAGAAGGAAATATGGTTTTTAGATCTAATAAACAAGTTCAAGCATCTATGAATAAATACTGAGAAACAAAGGAAAATGATCCAACACTTGATGATGCAAAGGACCCAATGGAATTTGAGGAGAACATGGAAATACAACATGCTGCTCCTGACTGGTAAAAAAAAAAAAGAAAGAGAAAATTATGACGGCAGAATTTATAAGCCACATAGCAAAAATAATGGGTAAAATGGAAAATGGAAGAAGTGCAATATGTGATGACAAATCTCACCCAAGAAACAAAAGATAAAACAATGATTAGGAGTACAAATATATAGAAGTGAAGGAAAATTTGGAGAAAAGAAGCAAAACACTGTAATATTGAAAGAAAATAGAGTCACTGTACAAGAAAAAAAAACAACTCTATACTGATCTTGAAGCCAGGAGGTATCAAAAAGAATCTAGGGATTCTAGGTCTTCCAGAAAAAAGTGAAGGGACAAAAAATCCTTAACACCATAGTAAAAGAAGATGTAATTCCCACTGAAAGAATTCACAGATGAACTCCAGAAAAGAGAATAAAAGAAAAACCAATGATGTATGGTTAAATTTAATAATTCATTTCAGAAATAACAAATTTTGCAAGTGATCAGGAAAAAATCTTTAAATACAAAGGAAAAATACAATAAAATAAAACCCTTCTGCACTACTAGAAAACATAGGAGGAAATAAAATAATGTATTCTAAAGAGAAATGGCACTTAAGACATATCCCCAAATGACCTACTCCATGAAGGTGAGTTCACCCATACATGAAAAAGATAGATGTTCAGTAATAATAAAAAAAGTTTGAAACATTTTTTAGAAAGAAACCCAAACTGAAGAATCTATTTACTTCACAAATCTGAAACAACTGAAATAACTTGAATAGAGAGATATTAGTGGACATCCCTGACTCATCCCCAGAAGGTGGGAAGTTTATAGGTATTACATACTGTTTATGTGTTCAAAGTTTTCAGTGTTATCAATCACTTGTGCTGATGTTTTTCCTCTCTAAAAATACTATTTGTTGTATGAGTTGACCCTCTGGAACAGAGATACATGGGATAATTCTAATAATATAAGAAACAAAAGATAAGACTAAAAACATTTGAAAACAGATAAACATTTGGCATTATTAATATGAGTCAATTTAATTTAACAACCATTTACTAAGCACCTAATTTTTGCAAAGCACAATGCTGAAATCTTGGGACACAAATATAAGTCAGAGACAAAGACTCTCTTACCAGATATTCTAATGAGGGTGGAGTTGGAGGCTGGGAGAGAGTGATCAGGTTACTGAATGTGGAGTGAGACTTTTACAATTAATGTATGAGCTTCACAATTTGGACACAAATCTTCAAGTAGATTAGATATTTACTCAATATCATTGACTCTTTTTTAACATAGGAAAGTACTTAAGTGAGTTTGGGTATAGTTTATACATATTATATATGTGGTATATTAAATGGTATGTAAAACAAAGCATTAAAGAGAGATCACAGAAAGCAACTCGATTTCATTGTTCATCCACCAAGCTCTCTCAATGAGGTCACATTGGGGCATGTTGTATACACACAATTCTCACCTACATCTGGTCCTACAACTTAGTCCTCATTTTGATCCCAGCTTCCTATCTAATTGACCTTCATTGGTTTCCTGAAATCTGTCTCAGAGTTGTGGAAAGAAAAATTCCACAGACTCTAAGATAATGTCGTGGTAATGGTTTTCTATAACTTATGGATTTGAATTAAGTTCAATTAATTCAAGCTCTGAAATTCTTTGTAAAGATCTAAGAAAAGTTCTCAGTATATTTGAATTTCAGTTGTAAGTCTAGTTATATGATCTAAATAAAGCAGTTACCATTTATGTGCTTTTTTCTGTTTGTAGAGAACAGAAACCATACTGTGTAATCAAGGTAGGTAGGTGACTCAGTGAATAGAGTGCTAGTCAGGAAGACATGAGTTCAAATTCTGCCTCAGACAGTTACTAGCTGTGTGACCCTGGGCAAGTCACTTAATCTGTTTGCCTTAATTCAGCATAGAAGGAAATTCTGGAATTTCTGGGATTGCTGTTTTGGGGTTGGGGGTAAGGGAAAGACAGGAAGAAAATTAGGAATAGGTCACTCCAAAGTGAGGAAACTTCCTCTACCAATAGACTTTCTCTGCAACAAGGAGTTCTGAAATGTTAATTGACTTGCCTAAGGTCAACCAATATGAGTCAGAGGTATGATTTTTCACCCAAGTTTTCCTACATCAGTTCTCTATCCATTACACTATATTTCACTATCCATTATACTATAGAAATGGATGTCTGGAACTAGAAAACTAGAAAAAGAGCAAAAAGAATCTGAAATCAAATTGAAGAGAGACATTTTACAAGAGGTAGGAGGAGGGAGTAAGAGTTGGAAGTCTGTTAATGAGTTTATATATCACATCTGCATTTCCTTTTTATATCTTGGAGAAAAACAAAGGAATTTTAAGGAGTGAGTCTCATGTAACCTTTCATTTTTTCATATAAAATTCATATTTTCATATTTCAGATATGAAATTTTTCAATTCAATTCGATTCATTTCAAATTTCATAAAATTCATATTTTCTTAATGTGACCCTTTTTCTGAGTTGAAAATCTGATCCTCACTATACAGTGATTTCAAGCTGGCTGACATTTAAAATTCATCTTTTTACTTTTATTTCTACTCTTTGAAATGGGAAATCCTTCTTCATAAGTAAAACCTCTAAAGTAATTTGGAAAATAATGACTTCAATGATTTGATTTACCATATTCTGGGAAATTCATGTATTCTAATTGAAAGTTTGACTTAAAATAGCTGTTTTTCAATATAATTGTTTAATATGAGTTCTCTGGAGTTTAGACTTTAACAAGTTTGAAGTTGTGGAGGCTGTTAACTTTTTGAAAAGCCCCTGAAGATTGCTTTGCCTAATTAATAAGCTGTTATTTTGCTTGATTGTCTTTTATAGAGTTCCTGTAAATTCTTTTCTTTAAGAGATTCTGCTCTTCATGACTGGGATTCTAGAACAGCAGTACTACCTCTCAAGCATCATCCACCCCCCCCAATATATTCAAATTAGTTGAATATGAAACATTAAAAATTACTGATAGAAGAAGAACAATCAGCTGCATTTGAGCCCGAGTGACTGCAATGATAGTAATTCACAGCCTTTTATTACAACTAATGAATCATAATTAGGCTAATTTGGAGGCTAGAAACATACATTGTTTGGAGGAAATTCTATGAGCTAAAAATGTGGCATCCTCATCAAAATTAATTATCCCAAATTAATAATCCAAACTCCTAACCTTTGTGCAATTGGGCTTATCATTTTACTTGGTACTGTCGGTCCCCACCTGAATATTGAAATAATCACTGTAACACAGTGATAAGTTTGGGTCACAGTTTGGCACAGTGGATGTGATTTTCACTATAAATTTGATGCACAAATTTAAGGAACATTAAGACTCCTAAACTCTTCAATGAGCGTATGAAACTTAAAAAAAAATTTATAATAATTTTTTTAATTTTCTTGTTTATATCATTAATTTCCATGAGATTTTGAGTTACAAATTTTCTTCCTGTCTTTCCCTTACCCCCAACCCCAAAACAGCGATCCCACTGTAAAGCCCCTCCCCAATCTGCTCCCTTTTATGCCACTCTAACTTTCTGGTAGGGCAGGGAGGGTCTCCCTAACCAAGTCCCTGTGTATCTTAATTCCCAGTTGAATGTAATAATAATAATAATAATAATAATAATAATAATAATAATAATAATAGTATATGTGTGTGTTTGTGTGTGTGTATATATATATATATGTTCTTTAACATTTGATTGTAGAGCTTTAAATTCTAGATTCTTTCAGTTCCTCCCTTGTCACCCACCCCCACTGGAAGGACAAGCAATTCAATACAGGCTGTACACGTGTAAATTATGCAGGACATCTCCACAGTGGACCTATTGTGAGAGGCTGATTATATGTCCCTCCTTCCTATCCTATCCTTCCTGCCATCCCCCCCACTTTGTTCTATTCTCTACTCTATCCCTGTCCCTTTACCGAATTGTGTGCTTCCAGCCACTCTCCCCAAGACTCTGCCCTCCCCTCCATCATCCCACCTCTCATTCCCATCCCCCCACTCTCCTGTGTGGCATGATACCCAGTTTAGAGTATATGGCTTTCCTTCCCTAAGACAAATTCATTGAGAGTAAATGAAGGTAAAATTGTAACAGTTATCCCTTGCCTCTTCTATATGGGATGATTAACCCCATTTTGT
>JAQQSW010022895.1:0-10376 GCA_028646575.1 Pseudocheirus occidentalis
CTGCTCCTCCCAGTGGGAGTGGGTGACAGGGGAGGAATTGCAAGAATCTAGTATTTATATGTATACAATCAAATGCAACTGGGAAATAATATATACAGGGACAGGGGCAGGGAGCTCCTCCCTGCCCTGCTAGAAAGCTAGAGGGGTGTTGGAGGAGGGCATAAAAGGGAACAGATTGTGGGAGGGGTCTTACAGTGGGATCAGTGTTCTGGACTGGGGAGTAGGGGCAAAAAGGGGAGAAAATTTGTAACTCAAAACCTTGTGGAAATGAATGATGTAACCAAGAAAATAAATTAAAATAAAAAAAAGATGACTGGCAGTGATTCAGTGATTGGGATGTCCTCTTTGTAAGCTATTTCAGCACCTTGGGATAGAATTTGTGGTGGCCTGGAGACTTCCATTTAAGGAAGCTAGATGCTCCCTCCATCCTTTCTTGGGCTTCAGTTCCTTCTTGGCCATGCTTGTTTTCTTATTTCAGCCCAAAGATCATTCTCCTCCAGAGAAAAGACAAAGGAAAAATAATAATTGAGTAGTTCTGTTTTCTTTCAGTCATCTGGTAAACTCACATCATCTCCTTTAAGGAAATGAACCATCTCGTCCTTTAGCTTGGAATATGGCTAATGAAACCTGCCCGCTCACCCCTCTGAATGTCCTCAGCGTCTTTTTTTTTTTTTTGCAGGGCTCAAATAATTTTGGACTTTAGCTTTCCTAGCATTGTTTTTATAGACTCATGCCAATCTCTCCTTCCCCTCTTTCCCTTCCCCTTTTCCCTTTCCCCTTCCCTTTTCCCCTTCCCTTTTCCCTTTCCCTTCCCTTCCCACCTCAGATGCCAATGGAGAGTACCAAATTCTCCAGAATTCCAAAGTTCTCAAGAAACTCCTCTGGCCAAGGGGTAGGGGAATAATTATCTCTGTTTTGGATATTTTCAGTTTGAATTATTTATGGGACATCTACTTTTAAATGTGATGATAGGACCAGAGCTCAGGAGAGTGAATAGGGTATGTCTCTGTCCCTGTCTGCCTCCCTATCTATCTATCTATCTATCTAATCTTACTATCAATAGAAAGATATAGATAGATAAGATAGATTGATGGATGTGGGAGTTGTTTGCATAGAGACGATATTTAAATCCATAGTAGCCAATAAAGAGGTAATTGAGAGAGAGAATGTAAAGAAAGGAGAGAGGATGGTCAAGGGCAGAGTTTTGGGGTATAGCCATGAAGAACCACCAAAGAAGACTGGAAAGGAGTCATCAAAAGGTAGGAGAACCAAGTGAAAGCAGTGTCATGGAAACCCAGAGAAGAAAGGGTATCCAGGAGGAGAGGGTGGTCAACAGTGTCAATTGTCGAAGAGAGATCAAGAAGGATGAGGACTGAGAAAAGGTCATCAGATAATTAAGACATCCTTGATAACTTTAGAGAGAACCATTTCAGTTGGGATGAGGTTAGAAGCCAATTTGCCTGTGGTTGAGAAGCTAGTGAAGGGAGAGGAGGTGGAGTGAACTGAGTAGGGATGGCTGGTTGTGAGAAAGCAAAGATGCAAGATAATGATTTACTTTCCAGGATCTATGATTTTTAATTTGTTGTAGAAGAAACAAGTAAATATGTTTCCCATGACCCCTCTCTTTGTCTTCTGTCTATGTCTCTCAAATGAAATAATATTTGTAAAAAGTGCTTCATGTAGTGCCTGGCAAATACATAGTAGGTGCTGATTCCCTTCCTTTGCCCCATCTCTCTCTCTCTCTCTCTCTCTCTCTCTCTCTCTCTCTCTCTCTCTCTCTCTCTCTCTCACTCCTTCTTTGTCTCTGTCTGTCTGTCTCTGTCTGTGTCTCTGTGTCTCTTTGTGTCTCTCTCTCTCTCACACACATACACACAGTAACTCATTTAATTCCCCAGCTGCCAGTCTCACTTCTAGTAAAAGGGTCCTTCTTTACTCCATGGCATCTCTCTTCAGCTCTGCAAGGGGCCTTCACATCAAGTTTGTCACACTTCCCGGTTTCCTCTGTAGAAATGGCCCCCCTCTGGGTCACCTTTTCTACCTGTGTTGGCCAACTAGTTAACACCTTGTAAGAATAGGAAGAGTGAGCTCAGAGGGGGTCCCTGCCCAGGTCATTTTGTTCTTTCTCAGGGAATGAGAAAATCAAAGAGCAGGAGGAGGAAGGCTGTGCTTCCCAGCGTCCTCGACCTGAGTCTCGCTTAGCTTTGTGTTACTTTTTTCCCTTCAGAATTCAATGGCTCTTTCTCAGAACTGACCCACTGAGCTATCTTTTGAGTGTCTGGATACAACAAAGAATAGTGGCAGCTCTCCTCCCACTGTTTCTTCTGCTTTTTCTTTGATAAAGACTCCAGGCTGGGTATTTCCAGGAGAAAAGCAAGTGTTAGTGCTCTATTCAGGGCTTCTGCTCTAATAGTAACATGTATTCATGTGCTTTACTCACGTTCGTTGTACCAATTGTCACAAGTAACCAAGATTCATACATTACCAAAAGGCACTGTAAGTGTAACTTAATACAAATCTCTATTTGGCAAATGAGGAAATTGAGGCCCAATGGAGTCATGTGGTTTTTTTTTAGGGTCACACAGCCAGTTAATGACAGAATCCTACCTCTAATACAGGCTTCCTGATTCCTAGCTATATAATCTCAATATAGCACTATATATGATGTTGAATGCTGTATTAATATAAACATAAGCCAAAAGTATAAGTATAGTATAGACAAAATAATATTGTATAGTATAATATATAAAATTTATAATGTAATATAAACAATATGATATAAATATAAACAGAAAGAAAGTCCTTGTCCCTAAGGAGCTCATATTTGAATGAGGAGGACGGCACATAAAAGGGAGCTGAAAATGGGTCAGGGGAGGGTATCAGGCATTGGGTCACTGCATGGTAAGGAAAGTCCTGTGGATATGAGTCAGTAGCACAGCCTGGAGAGGAATGTGAAGAGGAACAACTTTGGCCTAGTTTCTTCCTTACAGTGGGTGTTTTAGGACAGAGGTAGGGAATCTGTGGCCTGGAAGCCACATGTGGCCTTGAGGCCTCGGGTCCCTCACCTCTATTGGAGGAACTGGCCAAGTAGAAGGTGAGGTTTCCGGGAAGATGGGTACATCCTTTGTAAGAAGTACTCGAAAGCGTGGCGTGCATTTCCAAGGTGAAGAGGTTTCTACGACATTGTAGAACAAAGTCCTATGGTACTAAGTCAGCGGTATTGCTGAGGAAGGACATGTAACACTGAGAGAGGTTTGAGGAAGGTTGAAAAGATTTGGAAAAGCTGTTGTGGTGACTGGGATATTGAGTCAATTAAGGAAAGATTGTCTTCGTACAATGAGGGCCCAGTTAAGATGATATAGCATACACTTGTAATGGAGCTCATCTGTGTAGTTTCACAATCTTCACCTTCATTCAGCAGTATATGTGTAGGAGAGAAGGCAGTAGTGGATGGTGGGAGTCATCCAAGGCTGAGGCTTGGCAGGGTAAGATCCACAATGTGATAAGGGGACAAGGGACTTGAAGTGACAATGTAAATAAAATTGAGCTCCTTCACCAAAGAGTCAGGAAAGAGGAAGGAGGATTCTGTAACCACTTTGGGGGTGATGACCAGGAAAGAACTAAGGGATACTGGGGTTGGAGGTTGCAGTGAGGATGAAGAATTGGGTTTGGAGTTGCAAGGAGGAACTAAAGGGAGAACAACAGCAAATTGTGACAGATAAAGGGAATTTCAGAATTCAGGTATGTAGATATGGAATATCTGGTATTGTTCAATCATTTCAGTTGTATCTGACTCTTCCTGACTCCATTTGGGGTTTTCTTGGCAGAGATGCCAGAGTGGTTTGTCATTCCTTCTCCAGCTCATTTCACAGATGAGGAAACTGAGGCAAACAGGGTTAAATGACTTGCCCAGGGTCACACAGTTAGAAGAGGCCAGATTTGAACTTGTCTTCCTTACTAGAGGCCCAATACTCTATCCACTGAGTTACCTAAGTGCCTTGGAATATTTGTAGGCGATGACAATATCAAGAGGATAACTAGTCTCTTTGTAGCTGTGGTGGAGTGGAGGAGTAGGTTATCGGAAATGAGGAAATTGGAGAACTGGAGGCTAGGGTGTTCGAGGGAGTACCAATATGTATGCTGAATTTCCCTCATATGATTCCAGGAGTTGGGGAAGAGAGACTGAATTAGGCATTGAACAACTCATTGAGTTAGGAAGAAGAATGTCCTGTGAGTTGGTAGATAACAGCTACCAGAATCTTGTGGGAGGCACCCTACAAGAGTGTTGGTAATTAATCATTCAGTTGATAGGCATCGATTAAATGCTTCTGCCTGACAGATACTGTGCCAAGTGCTAGAGAAACAAAGAAAGTCCCCTACCCTTCCCCCCCAAAAAAGTCTTGGCCCTCAAAGAAGTTGAATTATAAAAGGAGAGATAAACATGAAAATAATTAGGTACATACAAGATACACACAAAGAGAAAGTAATTTCAGAGGGGAAGTCACTAGCAATTGGGAGTACCAGGAAAAGCCTCTTATAGAAGGTAGGATTTGAGATGAATCTTGAAGGAAACCAGAGAAATGAAGAGGTAGAGATGAGGAAGAATAGAATTCCAGGTATAGGGGATGGCTAATGCAAAGGAACAGGGATGGGAGGTAGTATCCTGTGTAAGGAACAGCAAGTAAGCCATGGGAGTTGGATTAATTAGTGAAGGGGAGGGAGAGGGCAGTAAAGTAGAAGGGGTCAGGTTGTGAAGAGCTTTAAATTCTAAACACAGGGCCCCTGGGCGCCAATAGTGGTTTATAAAGAAAGCTCAGTTGCCTCACTCAGATTTAGACATAGCTTTAAAAAAAAATTTTGGGTCTTTGATCTAAGACAGATGGCCAAATGACCATTCCTTTTTTTTTTTTAAAAAAAAATAATGTGCTGGCCTTATTAATGAAATGATTAAATTACCCAGGAAAACATTGGGAAGTTAAGTAAAAACTAAGTAAACCTAGCTCTCTATCTGCTTCTGTCTCTGACATGGCTATTATAGGATATCTATAATGGATCACACAATCTCCTTTACCCCAGTTTTTCCACTCAAGATTCTTGTAAGAAGGTTGTTATTGGCCTGGTACATCTTCCTCTCAGTGTGAATAGGAAAGACATCCCTGATCTCTTCCCAAGGGAGAGCATACATTTTATTATGGAAGAAGTATGGGGATTATTGAGATTGCAAGTCAATGATCAGTAGGGAGGCGGAGGAGGCATCTATTAGCTTTAGATTCCTTCCATTATGAGAATTCCACTAAACTGTAGAGAAGACAGCTTCCATATTAGAGATCCACCAAATAAGTCCAATATGGACTTTTTAAGTATGGTTGACTTATTGGTAATTCCTCGTTTAGCCTATTTCTAAAAGAGGGAGAGTACCATGTGGGAAGGAGATAACCCCTTTGAAAGAATTTTCATTCTTTGTCATCCTTGCTCCTTCGACAGAAGGAAGAGAACATTCATATGCTAGTCACAGGATCAAACATATGGCAACTTTTGGAGGTGCTTGTTTTCCAGCTGTTACTACTCTCTGTGGAGTCCAGAATGGACACAAGTGGATATGAAAAATTCCACAAATTGTATCTGAAATGCCAGTAAGTAGTCAAGCAGAATACTTGTTTAAACTAAATAAATACCTAAGGATGTTTATAGATGTTGCATTTTGCCCAGTGTTCATGTATTAATCTTGTAACTGGAGTTCTGAATTGGTATTGATTTGCTGAGAAACCTTGCTCTGAGATCCCTGGGCCTATTTTCTGTTTAGATTGTGAACTTTACATGTTTATTTTTTTTTTCTTCTCTCCTCTCCCTTCCCCTCTTTTCTTCTTTTTTTCCTTTCCTTCCTCCTTTCTTTTCTTAATTCTTTTCTTATTTTAAGATAAATAGTTCACATTTCCCCCTCTTCTCTCTTCTTCTCTTTTCCTAACTCTAAATCAGACTGTCCTTTGAATGAATTATTCTTTGGAAATCACTTTTAAGTAACATGTTCTATCTGCTCTGAAACCAGTTGTGATTTTGGCCATGTGAACATCAGTTGAGTTTCCTCCAACACTTCAATTAAGATGACATATGAGAACAAAGTGGGGGAGGCTATTTGATAATGTAAATGGCCTTTTGAGAAACACATAATTATCATTGGTATTCATGATAACATACATGAGAATTCCAAGGTCTGTAGCACAAACAGATAAGATTTCAGAGGAAAGAAAAAGCTTTTGATGTGTCAGAATACATTTATTTTCCAACTTGTAAGTCTTGATCTTACAGTGAATGAACAAGTGCTAACAAAACAGGGGGCATGTTTTTATTTCAGTGTTCAGTTCTGAACATTTGTCTTAATTCAGTTAATGTTTTCGTTAAATCAAAAATAATGAGGAGTACTCAAAGTGTCGATTTAATAAGAGAATTAGATGTCATTGCTAAATATTCAATACCCGGCGGACACATCATGTATAGAATTCAAAGCTGGAATCGGTCTTGGAGGTCATCTAGTCCAAACCTATTATATTACAGAGGATGAAACTGAGGCCCAGAGTTATTAAGTGATTTGAGCAAGGTCATTGAGATAGCAAAAAATAGAAAGGGAATTTGAACTCATGTCCTCTGAAAACACAGTGCTTTAGTAGGAAAAACAATATAATGCTATAATTTAAAATACAGTACTTTTGTAATTTTTTTGTGTATATCTGCATATGAATAGATTTAAAACAGATATATGTATGCATACATATGCACACATATCTATATATCTATATCAAAATGCCTATATCTCCCTCTAGATTCACTTGCCCAATTCCTTGCACTGGGTTGGTTGAGTTGTCTGCAAATTCAGTGCATTAGTGGAAAAACCATCCAATATAATTCTGTAATTAAAAGAAATCCAACTTTTGTTATATCCAGAGGGTACATATACATACATACTTCCACTTACACGTTTAGTCCTTAGAATCTAAGGCTTAGATGATTGCTAATTATTATTCTCCTTAAGGGTTCGAAGGATAATTCTGAAGGTTGTTTTTTTTTTTTGTAGTTTACCTTTTCAGTCCCTATTTGGTGTGCTCCCTGTTATCAATAGACAAATAGAACTCTGTTAGCTTCTAGAAAAGGGATTTATGGAGAGAATATAGATAGAAGAATAATTATAAAACCAATTACCTCCACTTCCTCATTCAGTGGTTCACTTTCTTCTTTCATAGACAAATTCCCTGTGGAGAGTGGGCTCAAATTTAAAGGATAATGGTAGTGAGGTAAATATGTAGGGAACATATACAGCCAGGGGGTACCTCTGACTTAGAGCTCCAGGAATCATTTTTCTCCCTTTCATGGACTCTCTTGAACTTCTATCTAGGGAGTATCTCTCTCTTTTGGGCTCTAAGGATTGGTGCTTTTCTAGAATCCATAGCCAACATTTTGCCATTGTCCTTGGGAGACTATATTTCTACATCTGTGTGTTGAGACTTCCTCTGGTATTGACCACTCCTGTTTTGGTGGACTAACTACTTACTCTGTTTGCCAGTGGCACCTTTTATGGCTCTGACTGATCTTCTAGTCACTTAGGCACTCTCTCCCCCCAGCCCCCACCCACCATTCTAATTTACCTAGAATCAGGAAGGAATCAATACATGTAGCATGTAGCCATGTGCTCTGTGACTCCCTCTCCACATTTGTCCTTAGGGTTACTTTGAGGGGGATTGTGGGTGTATTTCTTCCCTAATGCCATTGGTTCCAGGCTCTTACTGGCTGTGTTTCCTCCACTGTTCCATTTAACAGCACAGTGAGTGGACTAGCATCCCAGTTCTATTTAGTTATATTAATATCAATTGGTTTTTACAAAAGGACATTAACTTCAAAGATATATCAAGAATAAAGTAAGCATTTTTCCTCCCAGTACCTTAAGGGACATACTCTTTCCTCTATCACCTCAGGCAGCTAGGTGTTAGTGGATAGAATGCTGTAATGGCAAGCAAAGAAGTACTTCGAGTCTTGTTTCAGCTACTTAAGTATTTAGCACCTTATTTGAGTCCCTTGTGACTTGGAGGTGGAAGGAACTCGCTGATGAAACAAGAAGTAGTGGAACAGGGAGGGCTAATGACCATATAAAAGTAGAAGCACAGGCTGGGATAGAGCAGAACCGGGAGGAAGCATGGCTGTGATACCAGTATTCTGTCCATCTGTTTTTATGTTACTTTTTTAGATCTGTCTGCTGAAAGAGGACTTTGCTGTTGTTACAGAAGCCCTGGGACCTTACTGCTGGTTCAGAAGCCCTGGAAGAGAATTTTCTTGTTGTCTGTTTACAGAAGTCCTGGAGGAGCGTTTTACTGATGTTTTCAGAGGTCCTGGGATTATATGGATGATTTGTGTTGATTCTCAGACCTTATTTGTGGGTCTATGTTGATTTCACATGCAGAAAGTGAATTGATGATGGTGCTGGCACTGTGCAGGCATGTTATTGTGGCTCTCTTAAGCTTTGTCTTCCCAGGAACAGAAACTGTGAAGGACTTGAGGTGGACTGGACTCTGTGAGCTTTGATATGGAATGGGAGCTGGTCAAGTAGCTGAGAGGTGTCTGCCTGTGAATCCAAGTTACAGTTGGGTAGATCCAGGGAGCTGGACCCATGGAAGAAGAACCATGGAATTTGGGAGCCAGCCTTGAGCCAAGATGAAAAGACCACTCCTTGGGTACTTAGTGCTGATTGATTAAGAACATGATTTACTTTGATCTAGGGGTGGGAGAACCTTGTACTTCATACCTTGTACACCTTAAGGATGATTGAGTTAAGGATGATTGGAAAATAATCTCCAATCAAGAAAAAAGAAGACTTTTTGACTGAGAGATTAAGACAATGTGACCTAGGGGTGGGAAAACTTTGACCTTTGTACTTTGTGTCCCTTAAGGAGGATTGCTCCTTAAGGATGATTGAGTTAAGGACTTACTGAATGATATCTTTTCTTTAAAAATATGTGGCCACTTTAGTGATAAGTTGTTATGTTATATCATTGTAAATGCTGTACTTTGGTTTCTGTGAATGTTTTACCTTGGTTTACTGCTGAATAAATTTAGAGTTCACTGTACTATGTGATCAGAACCTTAGAGCTATTCTTAGCAGGAGTTCTCTGGAGAGCTGCTTGTGCTGGGCCAGGAGTCAGAAAGACATGAGTTGAAATCTAGCCTCAAACACTTATTAGCTGTGTGACTCTGGGCAAGTCACCTAACCCTGTTTACCTCAGTTTCCTCTTCTGTAAAATAAGCTGGAGAAGAAAATGGCACACCAGTCTAGTATCTTTGCCAAGAAAATCCCAAATGGGGGAAGGGGCTCAAAAATTGTCAAATAAGATTGAAATGACTGGAAAACAACAGTAACAACAAACTATCACCTCAGAATTTGGTGATAATGGGCGCATACATCTCAGTTTCTATATAGCATGGACCCAGCCATATTAATGTTAGGTTACAACATGACTCCTGGGTGAATCCTATTCTCAGCTACCACTAGGGTAGGTTCTCAGGGTAACTCCCAAAGGTTACTCCCCACTCTTTTTTTTTTTTGCTTTTTTTTTGGAGGGCAATTGGGGTTAAGCTACTTGCCCAAAGTCACATGGCTAGTGTGTCAAGTGTCTGAGGCAGGGTTTGAATTCAGATCCTCCTGACTCCAGGGCGGTGCTCTACTCACTGCACCATGTAGCCGCCCCTTACTCCCCACTCTTTTAGGGTGTCAAAACTGGCTGCAAAACCCAGACTCTAGAATGCTGGAACACAAAAGCACTTTCTTGACCTTTTGAAATTCCTAAGATTGGAAGCTCCAGTCTCTTCACCCAGGATAGAAAAGATCAAATATAGAAAACAAGAGCCAAGAACCATTTCTTGGGGCCACGTGACTTTAATGATGAGAAGATCCCAAGGCCTCTCTCATTTTAGCATTTTTTCTCACTAGATGCTGTCAGCAAAGCAGTCAGAACCTCAGCAGCATCTGATGAGAAACAAACCATCAGAAAGCCCAGTCATGATCTCCCAAGTGGTTTGAAGACCAGAACCAGTTATAAGGTATTCATGAGTTCTCCAGAGTCTCTCCAAGGCCCTTCCCTTCCATGTCATCATGGCTCCCCTAGAAGCAAGCTCCTCACTTTCTCCATGGGGAGACGTACAGTCTGAGGTACCGTCTGTGGAAGAGCCCCACTAAGCACAAAAGAGACCGAAGCAATCTGAGCTCAAAGAAACCCAGCTACCTTGGTGGTAGTTAGGTTACCATCGAGTTGGCCTCCCTCCAATATGCTTTCTCTTTAAAAAATTTTCAAAAATTATTTATTTATTTATGTATTTATTCATTCATTCATTCATTCATT
>JAQQSW010022896.1:0-10376 GCA_028646575.1 Pseudocheirus occidentalis
AAAAAAAAAAAGAACTCACCTGTGTGGTTGTAAATCTGCCCTTCAGGGCATGGAGTGCAATCAAAGCAGCAGATGGGTTGGCCTTCATGGACGGTCTTCTTGAATCCAGGGCCACACTTCGGACTGCACATGGAAGCTGGAGTCTGTTTGCACCATAGAAATGGAGAAAATGTCACTGTCAGAATGAGTGCTGAAAGACAGATGGCTGAGGTGATGCTACCTTTAGATGTCTCCTATGAAAGGCCTTTGGCAAGAAGGATTTGCAATTCTGCAGGGCAAGGATGATCTGCTTCTCAATGGAGACTTTCTTCCTGTAATTGCATCTACCACTCCAGATCATCTTCTCCCCAATGAACCTGTACATATTCTCTACTAGGCATAAAGAAAGTACTTTTTTTTTATTGTTATGTCTTTCTGTCACATTCCCCCCCCCAATACTAATATATCTCTAAATTGAATTCTGTGTTTGAACAGGTAATGCTGAAGTAATTAATTGACCACATAATTAGAACTATTTCTTTAATATCTCCCCCCTCAGTGGTCCTTTTTTGTGCTTTCATAAAGCATCGTGAATGTTTCAGGAAATAATGACTTTTGTGAGCATACACTGTGATGATCTAATGGAAAAGTTCACCTGGATTGAATCTGTGTAAGGATGAGGTGATTTCAGTGATATGGATTCCTGGCATGACATTGGGAGACTCCTTTCCTTGGTGGCCTTCTGTGTAGGTGGGATGGAATTTAAAGTAAGATTGAAAAAAGGGAATCAGAGGTCTGTCTTATTCTGAGCAAAAAGAAGAGTATTTGTATGTTAATGCCTGTCACAGTAATTTCCAGTGTCTCTAGGAATGTTCATGGTTCCAATGAAGAAACAACAATGACCAGGAATCTCAACAGGCAAACTGATGAAGCTGGTATCATTCACTGGCCCCTTACCTGTAGGAAATCTAATGGCCAATCTATGACTTCTTCATTAATGACGATTCCCTGACCATGAGGGATCACTTTGCAGACTTTCACCAGTCTGACCAGGTAAGAACTGAAGATTCAGAATGTTGTAATCGTCATCAAACTTTCTAGTTCTATCACCACATGACTCTTCACTGATACTATTGGCAGGACCGGGGCCACTTCAGGAAGTGGTGGAGCTGAAGGTAAGGACAGGAGTTTGTTATTCTTCAGGAATAGGATTTTCACCCTTGTCTCAGAATTGACTATCAACAGAAAATAGGATCTGAATTTGTAGCTTCCTAAAGGTGGCATTCTCTCTTTCCTTGAAATTCTTCTTCAGATACTCTTAGACCACTGCATTCTTTTTTCTCTTCTTTCATAGCAAACTATGGACAAAAGAAGAATAACAAAGCCAGCAAATTATTATGTGTCGTAGATATTGAACTGACCTCAAATGCCATTTCATCTACCTTTCACCAAATTAGGAATTTTTCCAAATACCTCTGATGTCTTGCATTCCAAGTTCATTTCCAAAACCTGTGGTCCCTGAGGATTCAGTATTTTCTTTGATTCAATGTGACCATTTCTTCTCCATTTGATTTTTTTAATACTCAAAAATTGAAATTTTCTTCATCTTTCTGTGAATCCCATGAACCTAGCATGTTTTCGAGCACATAGAAGGAGCTTAGTCTTACAACTCGTCTCTTCAATTAAATCAAAAGGCCAACTGAAGTCCCTATAGATGTAGACTAGAAAATGCAGCAACGAAACCAAAGAACTACTCTCTTGCAGATGATATGATGATAAACTTAGAGGTTCACCTGAAACCTTTAAAATAACATACAACTTTGGCAAAGTCGAACAATAGAAAATAAACCCACACGAATCAACAGTTTTTCTACATATAAGAAATGAAGCCCAGAAATGATAGATAGAAAAAGAAATGCCATTTCAAGTAACTGCAGAAGATATTAAATACGAGGGGGTCTACCTGCCAAGACAAATCAAGGAGCGATATGAATACAATTACAAAATGCAAAGAAAGTCAGATCTAAACACGTGGAAAAAACATTAGGTGCTTATGGGGAGACCTATATAATGCAATCAAAATGGCAATCTACTTAAATTAATTTACTTATTCAGTGCCTTAATAAAATGACCAGATATTTATTTTATACAGTTAGAAAAAGTAATGAAAGTCATCAAGAAGAACAAAGGGTCAAGAATATCAAGGGAATTAATGAAAAGAAATTTAAAGAAGGTGGCCTAGCCATACCACATCGAAAACTCTACTATGCATCAGCAGTCATAAAAAGTATTTGGTGATGGCTAAGAACCAGAGTGACATAGATTAGGGACATAAGACACAGTAGCAAATGAGTACAGTATTCTACTGTTTGATGAATCCAGACATTCCAGCTTCTGGGACGAGAACCCATTATTTGACAAAGACTGCTGGGAGAATGAGAAAATAGTATGGGAGAAACTAGGGATAGCCCAACATCTTACACTATATATCAAAATGAGGCTAAAATAGCTACTGGATTTAGGCCTGAAAGGTGAAATCAAAAGGAAATCGGGAATACAAGGAACAGCTTACCTGCTAGAGCTACGGAGAAGGGAAGAATTTATGACCAAACAAGAGATAGAAAACATTATAAAATGAAAATGGATTATTTTGGTGATTTTAAATTTAAAAGCTTTTGCACAAATCAAGACAATATAATCAAGGTTTAATGGAAATCAGAAATCTGGGTACCTTTCTTTATAGCCGGCATCTCTAATAGAGGCCTCATTTCTAAAATATATAGAGAACTGAGCCAAATTTATAAAAATACATTTATTAGAGAAATGAAAATTTTAAAACTCTGAAGTAACATTTCATACCTTTCTGAATGGCTAACATAACAAAAAAGAAAATTATATGCATTGAAGAAGATATGAGAAAAATGGAAGACTAATGTATTTACAGTGGAATTGTAAACTGATCCATCCATTCTGGAAAGCAATTTGCAACAATCCCAAAAGGCAACAAAATTTTGCATACCCTTGGATTTAGCAATAGCACTCAAAGAGATCATCAAAAAGGTAAAAGGATCCATGTATAAAAATATATATAGCGTCTCTATCTGTGGAGGCAAAGAATTGGAAGTTGATAGGATGACCATCAATTGGGGAATAACTGAAGAAGTTGGGGGTTGTATATACAGTGGAACACTAATGTTCTAAAAGAAATGATGAGCAGGCAGATTTCAGAAACACCTGGAAAGAATCACATAAACTGATGCTGACTGAAGGGAGCAAAACCAAGAGCATGTTTTACATAGTAACATCAACAGCAGATTGAACAACTTTGATAGACTTAGCTCTTCACAAACATACAATGATATTCACAAATGCACAAACATACATACAAAGATACAATTGCTAAAGACTCATGATGCAAAATCCCAACCATATCCAGGGACCATATTATGGAGTCTCAATGCAGATGAAAGCATACTCTTTTCACCTTTTTTTCTCTTATGTGGTTTTCCTCTTTTGTTCTGATTCTTTTATCACAACACAACTTGTGGAGGAATATGTTTAACATGATTGTACAGGTATTTATATATACATATGTATATATATACATATATATATACACACACACACACACACACACACATATATGATTGCTAGATTTCTTGGGAGGGGGAAGGAAAAGGGAAAAGTGAAACTCCAAATCTTAACAAAATTAATGTTTAAAAATATCTAAATCTACAACAGAAGAAAAATAAGTACTATGAAGTGTTTGAAAATGAAAATATTTCAAAAAATTCCCCAGAGATTGGAAATGTAGAAAGAGAAGCACAATAAGAGAAATAATGTTTACCTTCTTCTCACAGGAAATGTTACAAGACTTCCTTATTTCAGGTTAAAAAGAAAGAATCCATTGGGCCAAAAATAATAATTAATCCATATTCTTTGATTGTTGAAACCTGTCCAACTCTGTTTGATCCCATGGACCAAAGCATACTTGGCTCTTCTAGTCTGCACTATAGCTCAAAGTCTGTATAATATAATATTCATGATTTACATGACACTTTGCAGCTATGTCATCACCAGCTGGTCTCCTCTTCCTTTTACGTTCAATCTTTCCCAACATCCAGGTCTTTTCTAATGACTCCTGTCTTCTCACTTTATTGCCAAAGTATTTAAGTGTCAGCTTCAAAATGTGACCTTCCAAATGAGAGTCTGAATTTTCTTCCTTCCTTCCTTCCTTCCTTCCTTCCTTCCTTCCTTCCTTCCTTCCTTCCTTCCTTCCTTCCTTCCTTCCTTCCTTCCTTCCTTTCTTTTTTTTGGAGAGAAGAAACAGTATTATCAGCAGGGGAAAGAAGGCTTTGCTTCAAAGGAGGGTCACTGTAGTGGTTTTTCACACCTGAAGTCTAAGCAAGGGGCAGGGTCTGTCAGCCCTAGGTCAGCAGGGTCCAGCCTGGGCGGGGCCAACAAGAAGGTGGAGCTGCCTGGAGCTGGAAGTATGTATGGGGAGGGGTACCCCTATGCCCAGCCCAGCAGTAATGCCATCTATAACTGGGCTTAGCTGCTGCTGCTACATGTACCCATGAATGCCACCTTGTGGCAACAGCCCCTTTCTTCCCATGGTAGGAGCGAGGAAGAAGCTTCAGTCCAAATGTGAGGTTTGTGGGTGTCTGGTCGGGGAGGCCCCCTCCTCTCCAGGGGGTCACACCTTAGTGTTGGTGGCCACAATCCACCAGTCCCCAGGCACACCTCCGTCCAGAAGCCCAGGGGCACCTCTCAGACTGGTGAGCAGCCCTCAGGTTGTGGGTCATTACTAGGCAATAGTGTGCAATGGCTTGCTTCCTGACACACACATGCCCCCTCTTCAGTTCGGAATGAGAGAAGCTCCTCCTCCTCCTCCTCCTCCTCCAAGCACCCACCTCTTGTAGAGCAGAGGAGCCAGGGATGAATATGAGCTGTGGAGGGCTGCTTCCCGCTGGGAGCACCTCCACAGAGGAAGGAGGGGGTCCTTGGTGATCCACCTGGAGAACCTTCTCAACCCTGAGCCCTGTGATGATGAAGTAGCACTCAGTCACCTGGCCACAGAGCTTGGCGAGGGAGCCACAGCCAGCTGGGCACTCCTCCTCCTTTGCATTGGGTGTGGCCTGCCTCTGTGGGAATGGTCCAGGTCTCTCCTCTGGCTGCTTGCCTGGCATGATTTCTGGATTTTCTGAGCCACAGATCCCAAGGCCTTCCTGGTGGAGCAGCCAGCCCCCTGGACTTTTTCTGAGACCCCCAGGGGTGCCCAGGAGGGCCCATCCCAAAAGTCTCCATCGAGGACTCCCAGGGGCAGGCGTCTGCTCAGGCAGGTACAGAGGCTGTCCAGAGAGCTGGCTGGCAGCTTCCCCCAGCTGGGGTCTGGATTCTCTTCCGTTAGCATCTTGTGGCTCCTGCGGCCTGTGGCTGCCCCCAGACCCTGCCACACTGCAGCCATTCCTGCCAAAGACCTCCCTGCTGTGCGTGCAGCTCCCCTAGCCACCAGGTTCAAACTGAATTATTTTCTTAAAGTATTAGTTGATTTGATCTTTTTTCCATCAAAGAATCTCTCAACAGTCTTCTCACCACAGTTCAAAAACATCAAATTTGTATCACTACCTTTCCTTACAGCCCAAATCACACAACCATACATTGCTACCAAAAAAAAATACATACATACAACTTTTGCTACATAGACTTCTCTTAGCAAAATTCTATCCAGATATTTTCTTTCCAAATCTAGATTTCCGATACTATATACCCAGAAATCCTCTTTCATGTTATAAAGTTTATTAGGCTGTGATCAGTAGCTAGGTGCCCAATTTCTCAACATTTCTACCCCAGCAAGCATTTCCTTCAAGCACTAAGAATTTTATATAGGATACAACTTCCATTAAACGGCTTGCCTACATTTAAAAACTAAATGGATCATTGACACAAGTGGACTTATGCACAAATATCAGTTCTGTTGCTCAAACATAGATGCTGATCCAAGTTAAAATAGATCAGTTAGAAATTTCCACAAAAACGCTCAGCATTTGGAATGTAATGAACTAGGTATAAATTCAAGCACAAGCCACTCTCCAGAGGACTGCTGCTATGAATAGCTCTAACGGTCTGATCTCATAATATACTGAACTTTATTTATGCAGCAGTAAACTCAAGAAAAACATTCACAGAATTCAAAGTAGAGCATTCCCAATGATAGACCATAAGAACTCAACACTAATGTGGCAACAAAGTTTTAAGCAAAAGACATCATTCAGTAAGTCCTTCACTCAATCTTCCTAAAGGAGCAATCCTTTAGGGATACAAGTACAAAGGCATCCCAGTCCTAGGTCACATGGTCTTAATCTCATCAGGCAGAAAGTCTTCTTTCATCTTCTTCGGACACTAGTTTCCAATCATCTTTTATATAATCATCCCTAAGGGGTACAAAGTACAAAGTTCTCCCTCCCCTAGGTCACAGTGAATTATGATCTTGTCAGTCAGCACTATGTACCCAGGGAGAGGTCCTTTCATCTTTCCTTGGGGCTGGATCCCAAATTCCAAGGTTCCTGATCTGTGCTCCAGCTCTTGTCCAAATTCATCCATCCAGCGCCTGAACTTACAGGCAGCAGCTCCTGGCTCCTGATCCAGCTCCTGTTCAAGTTTAAAGGTCATGGTAACCAGTCCACATTAAGCCCTACAAAGTCACAGTTCATGGGAACAGAAAACTTACCAGAGCCACAACAATATTGACCCACATCAAACTTAGTAGGATTACAAGAACATTCACAGACATTGTCAGCACTATCATTTCACTTCACTTTCTATCTGTGAAATCAACAGAATTCAACAGACAGGGTGCATGTGACTGACAAAGTAATACAATCAACTGGTACAATGCTCCTATCTGACAAAGTAATACAAACAACATATTGAGTCCTATCTGACAGAGTAACACAAACAATAGACAGAAGGCTTCTGTCTGACAATGTATCACAAACACAAATCTACACAGACAGAACAGGCAAACAAAGTTCCAGACACCACAAGTGTTCTCCTTCTCAGCTCTGCTCAGCCTCAGCTTATGCTCCTGCTTGCTTTTATATTGTCTTTGACCCTTCCCTGTTCCATCCACCTCTTACCCCTTTCCTGTTCTGTTTTGGGCAAGTCCCTCTCCCTGTCTGTTGCCAACAAAGATTTGATATAATCATGGGCAAGACTCAAAGATTCTTGAACTGAAACAAGGTGCAAAGTACTCCTCTGCTTGCCATTTCACCAGGCGTGTTTAAATGTGCTAAAGTGGAAAAAGGTTTATTGAAATTCTCCTGCCACAGAGCCTCATACACAGAGAGATGTGTCAAAAGAAGACCACCAATTTCACCAAGGTTGCTGTATCAGAGATGAAATAAATGCTTATTATCTGAGGTCATTGCCTCATTTTCACCCAGAATACACTGTACTTACAACTGAAAAAAATTAGGGAATAAGAGGCAGTACTGAAGTCTTCGGCCTTTGCTGTATCACCTATAGAACTGATAACTAACAAATGAATGTTGTGAGTTCCCTGTGCTAAGCCCAAGGATGGAAGAGGAATGTTACCTTCCAAGAAAGATTCGGATCACTTCCAAGGTCTGATGTCTCTTTTGCCTCTGACTGGAGCATTTGATGGAGAGCACGGCAACAAAATGTACTGCATTCTAAATATTAAAACTCAGTTGCATAATGATTGAATCAAATTTCAAAGTCAATAGATTTATCAAAGAATCATCTGGGCACATAGAGTATAACATTTCCACATGACTTTTGTCTGAAATCCTGCAGTTTAATTCTGAGTCCATTAAAGCCTTTAGGTAAATGTCCTCAGATTTGCCACTGAGATTCATGCTTCTTAGAAAATCTGCAAAACCAGGAATCTTCCCTGAGAAATCAGAAAATAGTATTGTACCATGAAATCCAGCAAGGGATGCAACATAAAAATAAACAGAAAAATCCCAAGCAGTGGTGGCAACCAACACCTTCCCACGAATTATAAAATCCAAAAACACAAGAGCAAGTAGTTGAAGGGATTCTGTATCTCCATAGATGAAAATCACATTTGATGATGATCCAATAATCTGAGAAGTGAGTTTGTAAAGTTCATCAGATCCAAAAATTGGGGATACTCTTTTCTTAAAAGCCACACACAGACCATTCCTGTCCATCTCCTCTTTCAGATCACTGAAGAAATTTTCCCCTAGTGTGTTATCTGAAAGAATCAGTCCCACCCAAGTCCAGCCAAAATGGACCATCAGTTGAATGAATGTGAGGTGCATAGTGGTTTCTCTGCTTCCCATCTGACAGACATGTCGATACTGGGCCTTATCAGTCAAGAGAAGATCAGATAAGCCATAGGTAATCTAAGTAAAAAGAAAGAAGACTGGCATGTTTTTTTTAAGTTCCATGAGAGTAGGAATTTACCCTTCAATACACTTGTACATCAAGGAACTGTCAGTGGCATACACAGAGCAAGTATAATAAATAACAATTAAATTAGAAATGCTTATAAATTTTCATTTATAATTTTATATCACAAAATTACTCTATTGTGGACAAAATTACTCTCTTATTTTATGTAACAATGTGGATGAAATTCTAAAACTAAATGAAATCAAGAAAAAAGTGATGCAAAGAAGAAAATTAATGAATTAATTTTTTAAAAGAGAATGGGGACAAGTACACATTTATATACAAAATATGGTCCTATGTGTTATTTTTATGGCATTTGGGCCAATTAAAATTTTTTAAATGAAATAAATTATCATTTTAAAATATAAAACCCATTTTGAACTTATCATCCGTATAAAAAACAGGCAGCGCAATGAGTTTGCCCCAAGTTTAACAAACTCTGAAACAAGTCATTGTGACAGTGTGTGAAATACATGACTCATGTGCAACATAAGGAAGGACATGTGGAATGTCTGGACCAACAGAATCCTCCCTCAGTGTCAGCAAAGAGACTTCTGTAGTCTCCCTTTTATCAGCAAAGATACCCCTGTAATGTCCCTCTGATCAGTCTCCATACTATCTATGGGCTGAGAGCTCTGGAAGCCGCCACTGCCACTGCCACTGCCACTGCCACTGTCCCAGGATTGTGCTGGGGCCAGGGCTGAACTGTGTTCCTCTCTCACACAGATCTGACTGATCTTTCCTACTGACCTTCTAAATTGTCATTGGTGTTTGGGGTTAAGAAGTCTGAAAACCACTGTGACTACCAGCGATTCAGTTGCCCTGAGCTCTGCTCCAGATTTGTTGGTACCCAGTCTGTGCTGGCTCTGCCTGCACTGGACTGTTCTCCTCTCTCAGCCTGTCAACCTCCCAGGCTGTCTTGGGGTGGAAATTTGTTTCACTCTGTCTTTTTGTCAGTTCTAAGGGTCTAGAATTTGTTTAGAGTCATTTTTAAAGGTATTTCAAGAGGTTTGGGGGAGAGCTCCAGTGAGTCCTTGCCTTTATTCCACCACCTTGGCCCTGACAACCTCATTTTTCTTTCTTTCTCTCTCTTTCCTTTTTTCCCATTCACAGAGAACCATATTTTACAAGAAAGCATTAAAAAGTGCCTTTGATTCAAGATTCTTCCACTATAGACCCAGGAGAATGTGTTGGAAAGAGCACTTTTATGCACAACAGATGATTTACAATCCAGGTTCCGTCATTTATCAATGTCCTTGGAAAACTCAAACCTGTCTTTGAGCTACTAAGGTCTAATATTACTAAGTGAGACTAAGAAAGAAAAAGATTTGCTGGAGAGACTTATATAAACTGATGCTGAGTGATGGGAGCAGAACCAGGAGAACATTGTACACAGTTACAGACACATTGTATCTGTGATGACTAAAGTTGATAGACTGGGCTCCTCTCAGCAATGCAAAGTTAGAGGACCACTCCAAAGGATTCATAATGGAAAGGGCTATCCACATCCAGAGAAAGAATTACGAAGTCTAAATGCAGATTGAAGCAAACTACTTGCTCTCTCTCTTTTTTGTTTTGTTTTGTTTTTTCTTCCTCATTATTTATTCCATTGGCTATAATTATTCTTTACAACTTGACTAATATTTAATGTGAAGGTATATGTAGAACCTATATGTCGGGGTCAGTCGGAGAGGAACACAGACACACACACCAATATGGTGAATAAGCTGGTTCAGTTTATTGAGCCTGAAAGATTGCTTGTATACCTTTTTCATACATGAGAAAGTACATGTTTTTACAAGAAGCTATGTTGGGAAAACGGATGTTCTCACAGAGCACAGAAAGCAGCAAAATTCATATCTATAGGCAAACATCTTAAACATCCTTTGTTTATCTGGTCAGGCTGCCCTGTTCTGTTCTGTTTGATGTGTCTGCTTCTAGCTGGGCTCCACAGA
>JAQQSW010022897.1:0-10375 GCA_028646575.1 Pseudocheirus occidentalis
AAAAAAAAAAAAAATTCCATATTTCCCAGGAGATTCTGGCTTGGGAGCCATAGATTCAATCAACACAGTACACCACAAAGTGATAAACAAAGAACCCCTGACATGCTAACAATTCACAAATTCCTGAATTTGTAACTGCCGAGTGAACCAAAATGGAGGATACAGTACTGCTGTTGCCATCATGCCAACTATGGGTTTTTTACCCTACTGAATAATCGCAAGGCTCAACTACCCTTAAGATTTGAGACAATCAATTTCACAACTATGACCACAGGATTCAAGTACCTATATTGTGCCTAACGCGCAATATGGGGTCCCGCAAATGCAAACTGTTTCAGGATCTAAGAAAGACAGCATTGTGATCCACTTCTTTATGGGTTTCTTAGGTGCATAAACCTTGTCGTTGCACAGCTAGAGAAGCCCCTCTCTTGAGGGAGACTTCCTTAGACCAACTTGCCTTACTCACTCTGAAATTAATTAAACCATTACTTGATTCCTGACACAGCTGCCTCAACCCTGCTCTGTTCAGCTCTGGATATTCTCAAGTTAATGACTATACAAGGCTGTACTACATTTAAATTTCCTTTTACATATTGTTTGAATGCTATCTCTACCATTAGACTATGTGCTCCTTGAAAGCAGAGTTTGTTTATTGTTGGTTTTCTTTTGGTTTCTCTCCTTGTTTTCTGCCTTTGTCAATATCTAAGTGCTTAACAGTGTTGGGCAGGTACTAGGCACTTACTAAATGCTTGCTGACTGACTGGGAGTGACTTGTGGGGCCATAAGATTTTCTGTTAGATTTTTAGCTTGATTCAGAAAAATAGGAAAAGTGAAAAATCTGACTATGTCAAGGAAATGATTAAAGGTTATACAAGAGAATGAAGAATTTTTAACATTCTCTTCCTGATATCCTTAAAGTACTATGAATTTTAAAGGGGCTCAAAAATATGTGGATGGTCCCCATCCAACCTTGGGCAAAGCAAACTTTGGGGACTCAAGACTATGACACTAAGTCTAAGTAAGGGATATGCATCCACAGAATAATATGGAATCAGTCAAGAACCAAGTAGTTCAAGACCGTGATCTATTCCTATCTAGAACTCACTATTGTGAAAGAAGAGTGACACAGAACACCACAAAGAGAAGCAGGAATCAATGTTTAATGACTAATGTATTTTTTTTGTATTGTATAGAAAGTGATGGAGAAGATTTAGAAGTATGTACTTTTTCCAATACCTGGGTCCACTTGAGGATGTGAAGGGTTTCTCTCGAATGTACATTTTCCTTTTCATGCACTGAAACAAGAAAGGGAGAAGCTTACAGGTGATGAACTATGCTTGATTTGGTCCCTAGGCTAATGGTAATGGCAAAGACAAAGTCATACAATATTGCAATTTTTACAAGAAATCAAAAAAAATTTGGAGAGACAAACTGGGCAGTAGCATAAAGGGGGAAAGGAATAGATGATATTTTACACTTCTCCCCCCCTCCCCTTCTTGTTTTTCTTCTTCTCTCTGCAAACTTCCCTCCCTCCCTCCCTCCTTCCCTCTTGTTTCTCTGTCTCCATGTGCCTCTCACTGTCTTTTTCCCTATATATCTTTCTCTTTCATTGTTCCTATTAAGGACAATGGGGCAGAGAGAAGCAAAGGTCATCAAATAATTTAGTGAAAAGAAAAAAGAAGTAAAAACAGATTAATGGAATAAGGGAAAGAACTCAAAAAGATATTTTGGGACTGATATGATGGGAGCTGACTATATATATATATATATATATATATATATTCAGATATGGACATGGGTTCACTGAGAAGAAAAATGAAGTAACATGGTGGTGGAGAAAGCTGACAACCTTCTTACTGACCACCTGGATGGGCTCCCAGCTGACCACCTCGATGGCTCCCCTGCTGCCCTCCTGGGCTGTCTCCCTACTGTCCATCTTGAGGACTTCCTTGCTAGCCTCCTTGAGGGCTTCCCTGCTGACAACCTGGACTGCCACTCTGATGGCTACCTTGACATCCTCCCTACTGGCCACCTTGAAGACCTCCTTGTTTGTCACCTTCAGGGCCTCCTTGTAGGCCACCTGGGGCTGAACCTTCTGACTCATGATCTTCAGAGGACCCTTGAGGTCCAGGCTGTTGATTAACACCTTTTTGATTGCCAGAGTCATCATCATCCTGCTGGGAGTTGTTTCCTGCTGGGACGCCTTCTGCATTTTTTTTAATCTAAGAGGAGACAGCATAGGTATAGAAAAGTCAGATGCAGGAAAACCCCTGATATACAGTGAATGTTCACAGAACTGTTTGTGTCATAGGCTTATTGTGCAAAAGATGGAGCCCTAGCTACCTACTCTGAAGTGGGGAATAAGTGTGACCCAGAATTACCAACTGGACAATTAAGAATGATCTCAGAGATCCTTGCTGGTCCCAAGCTCAAGGTGAGCTTAGGAAAGAGTATGTGATGGAAGATCATTAGTCACTGGCAATGAATGGGCCTACCCTAGAGTCATATCATGACAATGCAGTAGAAGGCATTGGCAGCTTGTTCTAGCAAACATATGAGCTACCCCTCTCCATGTGTCTTAGTCATGTGTTTTCTTATAAGTATATCCACTGATTTGTGGATGTTCTCATGTTCTCTGCCTATGGATTCCTCTCATATATTTCTTATAAAGTTCCACTCAAATATAAAGTATATATATGAAAGTCAATTCTAGCTTCATACTAATGCTGAAATGTTTACATTGCAGCATTTTTTTCCTTTCTTATGAACTATGTCTATTTGTCGATATTTACTAAGTGCCTAAAATGTGCCAGGTCCTAGGACAGATTCATAGAGATTAAAACACCTCAGTGTGGCCTCTTGAACTATGGTTTAAAGAAGATTCTGTCCCATGAAATTCCAAGTGCATGGGGCAATTAAATGATACTCTAGAGTGAGTCAGGTCCTAAGGATTATGGTAGAAAAGTATGAAGTTGAGGAATGAGGAAATGCAGGAAAGAGAAGGAAAGATTGGATTTAAATATTGGTAGTCTCCCTCTTAAAGATTTGTGTTTTCCAACGGTCTAAGGCACCCCTGTGAAAGGATCATTTTACCCCAAAAGGGGTCATGACCCCCAGGTTGAGAACTGCTGCTCTAAGACATCAATTTGTTGAGCAGGTGCAGATTGATTTGTGCCAAAAGGAGTTTTAGATTTATTCTCCACTGAACTGTGATTTCATTCCTTGAGTACGGCTATATCTAAGACAGGTAAAACATTAATGGATCTTAAGCATCCTGAGGTGCAATATGTTGGAAATTATTCTGTTTCCCCTCTTAGGCTAACTCTATAGGATGGCAAAACTTCTGATAAAAAGTAATAGAATTTCATTCCGATTCTATAACTGTACTGGCAGGATGCCCAATATTGGTACATTTAGAAGTGTTTCAACTAATAATGGGTATGAAGTTCTCTTTCAAATGTAAAAAAAAATCTTTTTTGTGTAATCCCTGGTTGGAAAGTCAATTCCATGAAGGCAAAAACTGCTTCACTCTAATTGTGTTCCTCCAACTTTGTGTTGAATCCCCATCAATAAATGCTTGCTCACTGACTGATTATTGGTGTTATGAAGACATAGGTACCTCTTGGCCCAAAATAGAGAGCCTGCTGACTGAAGAGGAATTCAAAAGTATTTAATCTATAGCTTAGTCTCTGCCTGATCAGTTCCATCTCAGAGAGATCTTCTATACCTTGAAAGAATTAGACAAACAAACTGACAAAACAAGGAGTTCATATACATACATATATACATACACACATACACATACACATACACATATACATATTCCCCCAAGGGTCGAAACAATTCATTAGAGAAAGAAAATTTATACTTTCTTTTCAATATTTTGTGGCAGATAATTGAATTTAATTCATTAAAAATATATTAAGACCTTATAATGTGTCAATTACTTTCTTAGGTGCTGGGTGTACAAAGAAAGAACGAACTCTCCTTGATATTGAGGAATTAAAATTGTATTTTCAAAAAAAACATATATATATATATATGTATATATATATATATATACCAAATAAAATGCAAAAGAGAGAAAAACATAATTTCTTAGGTGAAGTGAGCATTTGTACAGGGAGTAAGGTAAGAAATTAGGATATATTTCTTATAGGAGAAGAAAGAAACAGACATTTAACAGAAGTGAGGAATTCTAAGAGGTAGAGATGAGTAGCAAATGTGGAACAATGGAATGTTGTACAAGAGGAATAGAAAGGAACATAGATGAATGAATAAGAGAATAAACAGAGTTTAAAGAACTGGTTGGGAATGGCTTGTAACCCTGGGAAGAAGAGTGATCTGAGGACTCATAAGAACATGGAAAATAAGAATGCCATCTTCTATTTGTCTCCCTCTAGGAGAACACAAAAACACCTGAATAACTGAGGATAGCACCCTCCAAATAACTTCACTTGAATTGTACCTTGACATCCACCCCCAACAACTTCCAAACATGATCATAGATTCTCTGTGTCCCCTGCCTACTCACATCTGTGTACTGAATTGAGCTCAGGCCCAACAGGGAGACTGAGAAGAGGAGAAGAAGCCACGTGGTAGCCCCCATGGTGTGCTTCAGGGACTGATGTCACTGCTCTTGTTACCTGAAGATATTGTTTATGTCCAGATCAATCCCATCCCTAAGTTTTGGTAGGATTGAGTTTGAGACCTGGCAAAATCTCCTGACCAAAAAAATCATTACCAAATAAAAGTTAGCCAAAGTCTTTGAGGCCACATTGCCTGGAAATAGCACATATAATGCTGTAATTGTAATAATGGATAGTCTTACATCTTGTGATTCCCCTCCCATACAGAAACCTGGAATCCTTTAGGGTGTTTTGATATCCTGTGTTGCAAAACTCATTTAAATGTCATTGACTCAGGAACCTTCACTAAGCTTTCTTCCAGCTCTGGAAATGAGCCAGCAAGGTCAATATACAATGGAAGGATAAATTAACTAAAGTGAAAACACTAGATACAGTAACTGCACAGGCAAGTTCTTGCCCCATCCCCTCCTGTTACAAGCACACACATTTTGCAGCTGTGCTCTTTGATCACCTGACAACTCCAGCCTTTATGGGACCAAGGTACCACACTGCTCTCCATCAACATTCTTCCCAAATATCTTTAATGATATTTCCCAAAACATAGCTAAATTAAGTTTTCAATAAATATTTGATGTTCTGAACACATTTTTCCCCAGAACTGTGTCCCTCCCTCTTTCTTCCAAATAGTCTGCTTACCAAATCTCTCTCTAATATGAACTACTGCTCTAGGTGAAGTGGCTTTCCCTCTGGGTTTTTTTGACATCCCATATCTAATTCACTAAGCCCAATACCTGCCCAGATTGATAGACTCATAGGAACTAGTTCATAGACTTATAGAAGGAAGGGATTTTAGAGGCCATATGCTCCAATTCCCTCATTTTCCATAAAGAAAACATGAAGTCAAGTAGTTGAAATGACTGTCCCATAGTCAGTAAGCAGGTAGCAGAACCAGAGTGCAAGCCTTTACGTACCAGTTTTTCTATTAAGGAAGAAGTGATTCATCTTTTATTATTGAGGACTGAGATTGGTTATGACAGTTTATCATTACTGGGATTTTTATTTACATTACTATAGTCACTGTGCATATTATTCTCCTAGTTCAACTTATGTCACTCTACATGAGCTCACAAAATTTTTACACTTTTTCTCTGAATTTATCATAATCATGATTTTGATAATTCAATTAATACATTACATCACTACATTTATATGATCATAATTTGTTCATCTATCCTCTTGTGGAAGAGCACTTATTCCATTTATTTTCTACAATTCAAAATAAATTAAAAATTAGCTTCTTACATATAGGATTATTCCATCTGACTCTAACTTCCTTTACTTATATGGAAAGTAGTGAGATTGAGAGAAAGGATATAAACAGGCTATTTATTAATCTTTCTTAATTCTGATTTGTCTTAAAAATTATGTGGACATAGTGACAGTTTGACTGAAACTGTATAAATGTGTGTGTCTTCCCATTGCTCTTGTTGAGTCCGTTCACAAGTGCCTGACTCTCTGTGATCCCTCTTGGTGTTTTCTTGGCAGAGATATTAGAGTGGTTTTCCATTTCCTTTGCCAGCTCATTTTACAGATTAGGAACAAAAACAAATAGGCTTAAGTGACTAGCCCACATCCCAGCATCTGGGGCAAGATATTAACACAGGAAGGTGGGTCTTTCTGATTCCGTGTGCCAGCACTCTATCCTCTATGCCACATCATTGCCTATTATCTCTCAAAAATAAACTGTATTCTTCTTTAAATAACTTTGCTAGTTGGAACATTGTAGCACTAAACTTCAGAGTTGTTTTCATTTCCATTCATCTTACAATTAATTATTTGGAATGATCTTTAAAATGACTGTAGATCGTTTTAAATTTTTTGAAGAAAATGTTCAATGCGAGACTTGACTTTGGGTTAATTTTACTGATCAAATATTTTTCTCTTTTTTCTCTTTAATTCTCTGTTACAAGCAATGATTTACTGGGATGGGGAAGGGTAAAATTTATTTTGAAATTTACTGCACAAACAAAAGATACAAATACATTTTTTTTGCTGGGGGAAGGCAGGGCAATTGGGGTTAAGTGACTTGCACAAGGTCACACTGCTAGTAAGTGTTACGTGTCTGAGTCAGAATGTGAACCCAAGTCCTCCTGATTTCAGGACTTGTGCTCTATTTCCTGCACCACCTAGCCACCCCTCTAGATACATTTTTTAGGGAAAAAGAAAACAGTCCATATTTTCCTTAGCCAACTAACTATTGGGTAATATTTTGGTCATTTATACATCTCAATTTCATATATGACTTTGATATCAGATTGTCTGAGTTATTTATTGTAAATGGTTTCCTACTCCATTGCTTGTCATCTTATTCTATTTCATTGACTTTATTTATATAACATGCTTTAGAATTTACATACAAAAATTTCACAATAGTAAAAATTGGAAAGTATATTTCTTTCTATTTTCTTCCTTCCTCCCCTCTTTCCTCCTTTATTTCTTTCCTTCCTCTCCTTTTTTTCTTCTTTCTTTCCTTCTTTCTTCCTTATTTTATTTCCTTCCTTGCTTCCATCATTTTTTTGGATAAGGTTACATACACATTTGTTCCTTATCTTCACACATGTTGATATATGTAACTTTAAAACTAATTCCTGTCTAACTCCCTTCCATTTTAGGCAGCAGTTCTCATCACTGAATAAAGAGTCCTACCTTGTATATTTATGTTCTTAAGTATATTGGATAAGGAACTGTTTTATTCATTTATTATTTTTACCTAGCTTATTTAGTCTCTTCCATTTATCTGGTTTTCCAGGTTTGCCCAATACCTAGGAATTCTAATGATACCTTAAAAGCTTATTTTACATTCTCTCAAATCCTCTTTATTTCCTTGTGGTTCAGTATCTTTTGTTCTTTAAACCAATGTTTTTATTTTGATTATTTCTAAAAGGTAATCTCATAGTAGTTTAATTTTTATTTCTCTAAATGTGTGAATTAATTTAAATATAAAAGTTGTTTTTCATTACATTGACTTGGCCTGACAGGGAATAAGAAATACATCTTTAATTATTTTTCTACATTTTTGTCTATGAAAATATTTCTAGTGGTAAGAGTATTAGACCCAAATATGTGTTTGAGGTTAATCTCAAAATATCTTGTGAGCTTTATACATATATTGAATAGACTCTGTTTTTCTATAAGGTCCTCCTATTTTGTTATTTCTATATAAATTTATTACATTTGTGTACTAATTTTATATGCTATTTCTTTGTAATTCTACAGAAATTCCATTTCCCTATTGATTATCTGGAGTTCCGACGTAAAACATCATGTCTTCTGCAAATATTAGGGTTTTTAATTTGTTCTATGAAATTTAAAATATGGTTCTTTAGAATAAAACAGCAAATATTTTCTCATAAAAGGTAGAACAGAAAAAAGAGGATGGTATGTGAAAATATATATGAGATTCAACTTACTTTGAACATATATACATATAAACACACATATTTGATGGATATATAATAAATTCAGCGTATAACTTTCAAACTTGTCCTCCTGTTAGTTCTTTTGTTTATTTCCTTCCATCAACTTTTTTACATAAAATATTCATGTGTTTATATATATATATATGTATATACATATATATGTAGTGAATATAATAAAAATATGATTGAAAATATTTTTAACACAATAAGTGAAGGAAGAATCACAAAAATCCAACTTGATCAGTATATTGAAAAAGTCTGAAAATATATAAAATTTACCTTTTTCATGAACTTTCTCTCTTTACAAAATATGGGGTGGTAATATCTTCTCATAGATATTCTGTTGGCCATTTTTGTTCTTTTAAAATTTTACAACATGGAGGTTCAACTAAGATGCTGGAGAGACACCAGAAAGCTGCCTGAGCTCTCTTCAATTCCCTCACGAAAAACCAAAGATTAAATCAAGCTGCTAAAGGAATTACGTAGCAACAGAACACAGAAAAAGATGCAGTTAAATGATTTTTGAGACCAAGATAACATAGATGGACTTCAAGAAAGGTCTCTCTCATTTGGTGGAAAAGGGTAGTGCAGTGCAGTGAAGGTGGCATTTGGTCAAGACAAATTAGGAGAAGCAGGCTCTTAGCCATAGCATGGATCAGCAACAGAGGTCGATGGTCCTGGTTCAGCAGTCCAGTGGCAAAGTGGGCCAACTGCAAACCCTCCAATCCCAGAACAGCAGGCAAACTGCCAGGCTTGAAGCCCAGGTCACAACAGGCATGACTAGGCCAGGTCACCCCAGTGAAGTGACTGAGCTCCAGCTCTGAAGATGAAACTAAGAAAGCCAGTGAACAGGGGCCTGGGCTCTAGCACAGGAAGCTTAGGACAAGAACCCTAGTGCTTCAGGAACAGAGTTCAATTTGAAAAGCCAAGGAACAGGTTAAAAAGTGAGCAAAACAAAACAAAGGAGCCCTGACCATAGAAAGTCACTATGAAGAGAGGGAAGATCAAAACATCAGCTCTGAAGAGGACAATAATGTTGAAATACCTGCATGTGAAGGCTCAAAGGGAAATATGAATTGATATCAAGTCCAAAATCCTATTGGAAAAGTTCAAAAAAGATTTTTTTTAATCAAATAAGAGGGGTAGGAGAAATATTGAGAAAAGAAAGGAATGATGCAAGAGAATCTTAACAAAAAGTGTCTATAATTAGGGAAAGGAGACACAAAAATTGATGAAAAGAAATAACCTCTTAAAAAATAAAATTGGTGAAATGCAAAAGGAGATACAAAAGATAACTGAAGAAAATAAACCTTAAAAATTAGGGAGGGCGGAGTCAAGATGGCAGCGTAGAAGCAGCAAAGCACCACAGCTCCCACACAAACATGCTAAAAAAAGTCATAAAATGGGACTCTAAACAGATTTTCAAGCTCCAAAACTCTCCACAAGACAGAAAGCACATCTGTTGCTACAGGCAGCACAGCAGGCGGGGCTCCTCGCAGCAGTCTGGGAGCCGCGGCTGAAAACCCTGCCGGCTCAGGCCCTGGGGCATCTGGCAGGGAGCAGCATCTATAGGGGAGCAGATCGGCTGCACTGGAGGCACAGTTACCACATTTATCAGGCCAGAAGACAAAAAGGCTAAGAGAAAGGTCAGTGGATTTTGCTAACTGGGGAGGAGAAGAACGGGTCCGGCTAAACAGCTCCCAGGGCAAGGAGGCAGCGGGAGGCTGCTGTAGCAGCAGGAACGGCTGAAAGCATCAGCGGCTTCCATTGGGCTGCTTCAGAGCCCTCGACCAGCAGATAGCAGGGGGGCTGACACGATCCATCAAGGCAAAGGGCTCTTACTTTGAGCGGCCTGGATCTGGATCGTGGTCTTGAGTGGTGTTACTGGGGTGTGCTTTCAGTGAGCCAAAGCTGGGGGAGTGGGAGCTGCAGCATCCCACTAATAGCTCTGGCAGCTGAGAGGGCCCCAGCGATTTGGGACAGAGCTTTCCCCCTCCAGGAAGCAGAGTTCCACAGAGCCAAAAAACCAAGCAATTAATAGACTGGCCAACATGAGAAAAAGGAAGCAGGCTAGGAACAGCAGTAAAATTCTAGAATCCTTTTTTATGGACAAAAAAGACCAAAGTATGGAGCAAGAGGAAGACAACTCAGTCAGAACTCCCTCACCAAATGCTTCAAAGACACTGGAAGAATGCCTACTAGCTATACATCAACTGAAAAAGGATTTTGAAAACCAAATAAGAGAAGTGGAGGAAAAATTGGAAAGAGAAATGAGAATGATGCGAGAAAGTCATGAAAAGAAAGTTA
>JAQQSW010022898.1:0-10375 GCA_028646575.1 Pseudocheirus occidentalis
GTTGGAGGAGGGCATAAAAGGGAACAGATTGTGGGAGGGGCCTTACAGTGGGATCAATGTTCTGGGCTGGGGGGTAGGGGCAAAAAGTGGAGAAAATCTGTATCTCAAAACCTTGTGGAAATGAATGATGTAACCAAGAAAATAAATTAAAATTTAAAAAAATAGAAAAAAAAAGAATTTCAGAGACAGAGAAAGACTGAATTGGAATTTTCTTGTTGGAGGAAGGCGGATTGTCTCAGCATCTGGGAGCTGGGCTGCTGGACTGAAGAAGTGAGTTCAAGTTTTCTTTTTTTTCTTTTTTTTTCTTTTTATTTATTGACTTGTCTGTTTACCTTTAGTTTACAAGATTCAGTTCCAGAATCACTCGAGTTTCAGATTTGTCTCCCCTTCCTCCCCATCCCCCACACCTGCCATGGTGACATACAGTCATGTATAGGATCTGCACACTCTTTCACATTGTACAATTATCTGGTTATATAGGTGTTATAGCAAATGGAGTGAACAGTGAGAAAAGAGAAACAAAAATCAAATATAGAAAAGAATGATAGCATGCATTGCTTCACTCTCCATTTAAACTCTGGTCTTTCTGGATCTTTCTCTGAATGTAGACATCTCCTTCTGTCCTGAGACTTATAGAGTTGTCTTTTAACTGTGCGATGCTGAGAAGCATCCAGCTTGATTTGGAAAGATTTGAGTATATTTTTCATGGTTGCAAAATGACTCAATCAATTTTCTAATTATACATCAATATTATTATTTCTACACACTGCAGTTCCATACCTATTTCTTTAATCAAGTTATAAAGTAGCTCTTTAAGCAAATGTATCATGTCTAACTTGTTTCTGAATTTAATTTCTTAGTATCATTACATGTCTGCTGGCCTCAACTGGATTTTTGTCTAGTCTAGAATTTTTTGTGAAATATAGATGAGCCAATTGATTCTAATTCACAACACAAGTCATTCACCCAACATTTAGTCAGTGATTACATTTGTATTTTATTTCTATACTTTACATTTCAGTTGTTTTGCCTACATTGACCAATTTTCTGCCAATTGCATCATCTACTTTTATCCTTATTTACATGAAATTGGGTTGCCTCCTTCACTTATTTCCAAGTAATGTTGAATGGTACCCAAATATTATGTGTTAATGCTCAGTAAATAATATTGTTCATCTTTTATGGACAGCTTCAACATAGTCTTGGGTCAATGAATGTCTCTAATCTTTATTTTAAATCGTGTTTTTATTTCATTCTTGAACATTATTAGCAAAAAGTAATTTTTCTTTTATTCCATTGCTCATTATCTGGAAAATATGGAACTAGTCTATTATATTTGTAACTAAATGCTTAAAGTGAATTAAATATCTTTGTGCATATATGAACATGTATATGTATACACAAGTGTATATTGATATTCACATATATGTAGATATGCATGTATCATACATATGTATCACCATGCACCAGCAGATTCCCAAAAGAATGCTGCTGTGAACAACTTTTAATTCACTTTTCTTTCCTTAGCTCACTATTAATTAAAACTGATTCTCAGCTCCCCAAAAAACCCTGTCTTATAACAAATAAGCATACACATGGAAAATAAATTAACACTTTGTCAATGACTGAAAATATTATTCCATACTTGGAGCCAACCATCTCTTTGCCCAGTGGTGGAAGACATGCTTCATACTCAGTCATCTGGAATCATGATCCATTTTTGTACCTATTGGAGTTCTAAAACCTTTTGATATCATTTTCTTATCTTTATTGCTATCATTATATAGATTGTTCTCTTAATTCTTCTTACTTTCTTCTGCATTACTTAATACACGTAAGAAAATGTCTATGAATTCTTAATATTTGTTATTTTTAAAGTGCAATTACATTCATTTCATTCATAATGTGGTCAGTCATTCCCAGTCAATAGACATTTGCATGTGGGTGGGGGGAGGAAATATAAATGAGTCTTCTTGTGATATATGTCTAGTAGTATTTCTGGATTAATGTTTATATGCTGACACATACTATATACATATACACATATATATGTATATGTACATATATATGTATGTATTTCCAAATTATGTATGTTATAGAATGGTCAGACCAATTTATAACTCCACCAATAGCATTAATAGTGTGCTTGTTTTCTTACAGCTACTCAAACATTTATAATTTTTATCTTTTATGATCTTTACCAATTTGATATGTAAGGTGAAGTCTTGTGTTTTTCTTAGAAGCAGATATATGGTGCAGTGATTGAGTGCTGGACCAGCAAGAGGACCTAAGTTAAAATTCAACCTCAGATATTTATTAGTAATATGACCCTGGGTAAGTCACTTTACCTCTTTCTGCTTCATTTTTTTCAAGTATAAAATAAGGTTAGTAATAGTACCTATCTTCTAAGGTTGTTGAGAGGATCAAATCAAGTAATGTTTGTAAAACTTTGTGCAGTGACTATAACAAATGTGGTTTCCTTCCTTCTTAGTAATGTGTAATCTTCTTTCATACAGTTGTTGCTAGACAGAATTTCTTTAAAAGAAATTACCTGTTCCTATTCCTTGACCACTTATCTAATGGAGGACTCTTATTTTTATGTGTTTTTATTAGTTCCCTTTACACAAGTGTATGTGTGTGTATGCATGTATGTTTGTATGTATGTATGTATGTATGAACATACATATATGTATATACAACTATATATTGGAACTTTCAAAGATAAGCTAACTGTATTTTTTAAATCAATTTACTACTTTATTTTAAATTCTGGCACTGATTTTGTTCATGCAAAGTAACTCAGGCAATCAACAAGGATTTATTAAGATTTTACTTAATACAAAGCTACATGTTAAATAAATAGTCCCTTCCCTCAAGGAAACATATGAAAAGTTACATATACCATGTATATGTAGGAAACTCATCTACGAGAAACTAGATGGGACAGTAGAGAGAATTCTGGGCCTGGAATCATGAAGACTCTTCTTCCTGAATTCAAATCTGGTCTCAGACACTTAACAGTTATGTGACCCTGGGTAAATCACTGTAGTGCCAATGCAATATTCACAGCACCCATGGTAATTATAAATATACCAACTGTATATGTGTGTGTATACATATATATGTATGTATGTGTGTGTGTTTATATATGTATATATATATATATATAATGCTCCATCATATGCATGATGCTCCATCACAAAATATAACAAACTCTCCATATATAAGACAGAAGCAAAACATTTATTCAGACACCAGAAAACCAAATCCCAACACCTGGAAACCAAATTCATCATAGAAACATAGAAGTTAATGTACCACAATGTAGCAAAGAACCACATCATCCTTTAGCCTTCACACAAACCAATATTTTACCAGTATTTACTCATGAGCCTGACTGACTCCTTGCCTGACTGTCCTATTTCTCTCCCAGTCTAGCTACCTCTGACTCCCAGCTTTCTATGGGCTCTGCTCCACCTTTCAGCAAACTCTTCCCACCACAGGCTCCATGTGATTACATTCAGCCTAATAGGGGGCAGAGTTTATTTTCAAAAACAGGGAAGATCTTTGAATTCCCATTACCATTACAGTCACTTAACACTATTTGCTTTAATCTACCAAAGAAGGAAACAGCAAATAATTTCAATGTCTTTGCCAAGAAAAACCCATAGATAACACTGGTGTGCTATGGTCCATGGGGGTCATGAAGAGTCAGACACAATTGAATGATAAAAAATGAGTGGTTTAGTAAGTTTTATCCATGACAGCTGGAGTCTTTCAGTTTCTTAGACATCAAGCTAATATGTCAACTTGCTGCTGAATCTCAGTAGTTAATCTGTTTTACTTACCAACTTTATTAATTTTTAACAATTATATAATAAATTTAATGTTTACTAAGTTTGGATTTACTGGTTTAGGTTTGTGGTTTATGTTTTTTGTAGGATTTTTTGGATAGTTTGAGATCCAGTCCTGCAAATTTCCATTCCTCTCCTCTTATAATTTTTCCCCTTAATATTTTTTGTCTTTTGTTCTTAAACATCCATTTTTATTTTATTTTTTCTAGTTCCATAAAGCATTTGGTTGTCTGATTGGTATTGCATGGAATCTGTAAATTGGTTTGGTAGAATTGCAAATAATTCACCATGTTTTTGTCCTTATATCCATAGAGCATTTTGTAATTTTATCCATAAAATTCCTACACACATTTTGGTAGGTAATTATTTTGATTTTTTTTCTTCCTCTTCCCATAGCATTTTGTTGAAAATATACAGAAAAGGTGAAAACTTTTGTAGGCTTATTTTATAATGTTATTTTACTTATTTCATTTTAAATTGAATCTGAGGAATTCTCTAAGTAAACAATCATGTCATTGCTGTATAGTAATCATTTTAACAATTTTGTGGGGGTTTTTTTCACCTATGCCTACTCCTCAATGCCTTTTTTAAAAACCTCATTGCCATAATGAATGTGGTACGTGCTCTGCTTCTCCTTTCCCCAACCATCACAGACACTGTCAGGTTGGTTCCCCAGAGCAAGGCTGGTTACTTATTCCCCCAAAGTCTCTGGCAGCCTTGAGAGATAAGGTTTCCCTTTCTAATGCTATAGCTCACTAACCTCCTGTTGTATTTTTTTCCTTCATGATTATTGTTACATATCAATTAACCAGTCGGACTTAATTAGCTTTTGGAAAACAGAAGTTGTTAAAGATAATGTAGTTTGAACAATGTTTTTATTCCTCAAAGTTTGTGAGGAGTTAAAATGGAGTAAGGAAGTTTCATACTTCCTTATAAGTATGTACAAAATTCAAAAAATACTGGGCTCAAGTTAAAAGCATATTTGGGTGCGGCTAAGTGGCTCAGTGAATAGAGTACTGACCCTGGAGTCAGGAGGACATGAGTTCAAATCCGGCCTCAGACATTGACACAAAAACTAGCCATGTGACTTTGGGCAAGTCACTTAACCCCAATTGCCCTCCAAAAAGCAAAAAAAAAAGCATATTTGGCAAAAGTATAAGTTTTTTCCTCCCTTTTGAGGGAGCTTCAAGAACACCCCCTAAAGCAGAAGTTCTTACTTAGGTGTAGTTTCTGTAAGTTCCTTAAAAAGTCTTTTGAATTTGCCTTTCTTTAGTGTGTCTAGTTTGTTCTTGGCTCCTTATGCAGACACTGGATCAGCTGTTCTGGAAGATGCTACCAGGCTTAGGAAGGCTATGTTGACTACTGCTCTTGACTCTGAAGTTTCCTGATGAAGGGGTGGGGAGACAACACGACTTTTTTTCCTTCCCATGCACTCCTGGTCCACACCCTTATCCAGCAGCCTTCTCACCCAGGAAGAATCCTTCACTTCTACAGCCTTCTCATTCTGACAGATCCCTAGGCTCCTGTAGCCATTTCCTATGACTAATTGTTTCTTCTGGCAATTTCCATTTTAAAGAATGGACTCAAAACTACCATATTCTCTCCATCATTTCTCTCCAAGTCCTGCTCTTAATTATCTCATTTCTTTTGTTTACAATTCCCCCATGCAGATATTTTCCACCCGCACCCCCTCGCTTTTCATGGTGCTTTTCTATGTGGTCTTACATTAAAATGTAATCTCCTCAAGGACATAGGCTTCCTTTATTTTGGATTCTATTGGTATCCATAGCATTTGGTGCAGTATCTGGATTATAATAAACTTTTTAAATGATTTGTTAATTTATTAACAACATATGCTTATTCACTTGATGATCACCAATCTGCTTGTCCTCCAGATTAATTCTAATTTAGCAGTGTCCTTTTTAAGAAGTACTGTACAGAACACTCTTTGGATGTTATTGTTGCACCCTAAAGTCACTTTAGTTTTGAGGGACACTGTTAACTCAGGTTTAACTTGTAGTTCTCTACAATCTATTACATAGTGATGCCTCATCTTTCCCATATTTGTGTTTTTCAGCATTTATTAGGTTAGTTATTAATTAGTATTTGTCTATTCTTATTAAATTTCACCCTTAAAAATGGGCATGAAGCAGAACTTATTTCATAACCATGGGAAATGTGTGGAGTACTCATGAAAGTCGATGAAAAAAAATTAATGGAACAAAAAGATAAAGACATTTTGGGACACTTGAAAAAATAATTCTGATTCATGACCACCCTGTATCATCCAAACAACTCACAATAAAATCAAGGTCATCAAGACCTAGATGTCTGTTCTACATTGGCATGGCTTTAGTATTCTAGGTATTAAAAAATCCTCTGTTGATGACTCATTTTCTTTACCATGCATACTGCATAAAATCTACATTTTTTTAAAATTTGACTTTATTTTTGGAGGGGGCAAGGTAGGGCAATTGGGGTTAAATGACTTGCCCAAGGTCACATGGCTAGTGTGTGTGTGTGTGTGTGTGTGTAAGTGTCTGAGGTTGGATTTGAACTCAGGTCTTCCAGTCTCCAGGGCCAGTGCTCTATTCACTGTGCCACCTAGCTACCCCATGAAACCTACTTTTAAATAGTTTAGTGCCTAATTGCTTGAACTCAGAATATTTCAAGATCTTAGGAATTGTAGAATTTGTAAGGAATGTTTGTTCTCAAGAACCCTCATCTCTGACCTGTGCTCAGAAAAGGGAAGCCAGACAAGAAAAAGCAGCTAGGAATTAGAAATCCAGTTAGTTACCTCTCAGGTTCAAAATGTGCTTCCTTGAAGCTTGCAATTACTTCTCCAGGGGAGTTCAAGGTGGGAGAGAGGGAAGAGAAGAAATCAGTCAGTCAACTAGCATTTATTAAAGACCTATTATGTGTTCCAGGCACTGTAACAAGCACTAATAATACAAAGACAGGGAGAAAAAAAAACAACAGAAATAAGTTATCCCTGCCATTAATGGATCCAAAAACATCTTCCTCATGCCCAGGATTTTTTAAGGTCAAATATTATCTTCTAGATTCAATTTTGTAATATCTTTTATCTCATATGAAGTATCAGAAATGTTTGCTTGCTTTAAAAATCCGGACATAATTTTAGCTTTTTCTCTTTTATGAAAATGCCTTCTTTCATTAATTTTTCAAAATTTCTGAGAGCAGATCAAAAATCTGTCCATTTTCAATACCCTGAGATATAGTTAAATTGACCTAGTGGCTTGAACTCTAGACATTAACTACCTTCTCAACAGTCTTAGATTTTAACTCAGTTAACTATGATTTTTCTAAGTCTTTCCTAAGACTGTTGTTTGTTTCAACAGAAAAAAATAGAAACAGAATCAGAGTTGAGTAGTTCTACCTTTCCTGTATCATTTATTTTAATTATTCTATAGCCCTTCAAAAGCAGTATTATCCCATCTTTGATCTTGTTCCTGCTACCAACATAGCTTTTAAAAATCACTTTTTGTTGTTCTTACATCCATTCCCACACACAACTCATTTCAGGTATTTATGGGTATATCCTTCCCAGGAACCATAAACTCATTTACATTTATTTGTGTTAACTTGCTCCTGCTTCCATTTTCTACATGTCTCATGGTAAATCAGTTCCTTATAAATGCAAAGTCATCTTTATAAGCATTTATTTATTTCTCACCAAAAATGTCTGACCAAAAAAAATAATCATGGCAGTTTATAAATATAAATAAAAAATAAAAAAACAGCTGAACTCCATAGCCCAGTGTTCAATAAATCCAAGAACATAAAGTACTTAGTATTATCAACCAGGCAAAAGATAGAAGATATCATAAAAGATAAAAGAGAAGATTTTGATTGTGTAAAATTGAATGAAACAGAACATCAATGCAGCTAGGAAAAAGAAGAGAAATTTTTCATTAGGGAACAAATGTCTTTGCCATAAATATCTTGCACAACATATGGCTATGCAAGATAAAAAGGTAATTAACACAAATATATAGGGACAAGTATCATTTCCTATTGGATAAGTATTCAAGGGATATGAACACACAGTTCTCAAAAGAAATGAAAGCTATTAACAATGTCAACAATATTTCTGAATCACTAAAAACAATAAAAATATGGATCAAAACCACTCTTGTATGTCAGCTCATTTCCAGGAAACTGGCAGATGTCAAATGACAGAGCAAATAAGTGCTGGAAAGTCTATGAGAAGACAACACTGTTGCTGAGGCCATAAATATGTCAAAAGACTGGAATTTTGTTTTTGGAATTTTTCAAAAAATAAGATGACTAGACTGTTCATTTGTTTTTTACCCAGAAATCTTTGTGTTGGGCATAAACCCCAAGAAGGTCAAAGTCAGAAAGAAAGATTAGTTATATCTTGCTGCAAATCACATTAAACTATTACCATTATGATTCAATGCATAATTCTTGATTTATAGTTTCCATAAATTTTCATTTGATGGGTATAAAGATATGTTTGTTTCTTAAAAAAATTTTATTATTGAACATGCCATCCTTCTGTGAAATGTAAGTGTATTGGCTTTGTTTGCTAGAAAATACATGTATGTAAACACATTTTATATGTAATTTTATTAATAATAAAAATCTTTTCTAAATCTGCATTGAACTACATATTTCTTTTTCTAGATGTGGTTAACATTTTCCATCACAAGTCTTTTGGAATTGCCTCTGATCATTCTATTGCCAAGAAGAGCTAACTCTATCACTTAGTTAATTATTGAACATTTTTGCTGTTACTATGTACAATGTTCTCCTGGTTCTGCTCACTTCACTCAGCATCAGTTCATGTAAATATTTCCAGGTTTTTCTGAAATCTACCTACTCATCATTTCTTATAGCATGATAGTATTGCATTACATTCGTATATCACAACTTGTTCTGTCATTTCCCAAATGATGGACATCCTCTTGATTTCCAACTCTTTGTCACGACAAAAAAAGAGCTGCCAAAAATATTTTTGTACTTTTCCCTTTTTTATGACCTCTTTGGATACAGACCTAGTAATGGTATTGCTGAATCAAAGGGTATGCACAAATTGGTTGCCCTTTGGGTATAGTTCCAAATTGCTTTCCAGAATGATTGGATCAGTTCACAGAACTACCAACAATGCATTAGTGTTTCAGTTTTCCCACATCTTCTCCAACATTTATCATTTTCCTTTTCTGTCATATTAGCCTATCTGATAGGTATAAGGTGGTACCTCAGAGTTGTTTTAATTTGCATTTCTCTAATCAAGAGTGATTTAGAGCACTTTTTCATATGACTATAAAGAGTTTTATTGTCTTCCTTTGAAAACTGCTTGTTCATATCCTTCGACCATTTATCAATGGAAAATTATTTGTATTATTATAAATTTGATCCAGTTTTCTGCATATTTTAGAAATGAAGCTTTTATCAGAAATTCTAACAGTAAAAGTTGTTTCCCAGCTTTCTGCTTTTTTTCTGATATTAATTGTATTGATTTTGTTTGAGCATAAACATACTAAATTTAATGTAATCAAAATTATGCATTGTGTATTTCATAATGTGTTCTGTCTCTGTTTTGTCACAAATTCTTCCCTTCTCCATATATCTGGCAGGTGAACAATTCTTTTTTCTCCTAATCTGCTTATGGGATCATCCCTTATGTCTCAATTATGTATCCATTACAACCTTATCTTGGTATAGTGTGTGAGATGTTGGTCTCTACCAGTTTCTGCCATACTATTTTCTAGTTTTCATGGCAGATTTTGTCAAATAGCAATTTCTTATCCCAGAATCTGGAGTTTTGGGGTTAATCAAACAGCATATGACTATTAACTACTGTGTCTTGTGTACCTAACCTATTCCACTGACCCACCACTCTATTTTTTGGCCAGTACCAAATAGTTTTGATGATTGCCACTCTCCTTTGCATTTTTTTCATTAATTCCCTTGATATTCTGGACCTTTTGTTCTTCTAGATGATTTTTTAAAATTATTTTTTCTAACTCTATAAAATAAATTTGTGGTAGTTTGATTGGTATGGCACTGAATAAGTAAATTAATTTAGATATTACTATCATTTTATTATATTACTTTGACCTACCCATGAGAAATTATTATTTTCCCAATTGTTTGTATCTGACTTTATTTGTGTAAAAAGTGTTTGCAGTTGTGTTCATGTAATTCCTGAGTTTATCTGTGATAGATTTCCAACTATTTATATTTTCTAGGGTTATTTTAAATGGAATTTCTTTATCTCTTGCTGCTGGTCTTTGTTTTACACATGTTTCTTGAAGACAAATTTCCTCTCTTTTCCTTCAGGACTGTAGATGTTACACTACCACAAAATCATATTACAGAGGTTTTTGCCTTTAAATATAGGAATCAGGATGGGTTGGAAAAACTTATATCTTTATCCTTGAAAAACTTATCAAACGCACAAGAGAGCCCTCATTAAAATTGATTTGTCTGAATATTCTTAATTCAGTAGCAAAATATTCAATGAAGTATTTTTT
>JAQQSW010022899.1:0-10375 GCA_028646575.1 Pseudocheirus occidentalis
AGAGAACAGAACAAGGCGGGGGGGGAGGGATAGGAAGGAGAGACAGAGGATCACTGTCACAATATGTCCACTATGAAGATTTCCTGTATAATCACACATCCACAACCTGTATTGAATTAATTGTCCTTCCAGTGGGGGTGGGTAACAAGGGGGGAATTGAAAGAATCTAGAATTTAAAGATCTGCAATTCCTGCAACTAGGAATTAAGATATACAGTGGCTGGGATAGGGAGAGCCTCCCTGCCCTACCAGAAAGTAAGAGAGCAGAACAGGGGAGGGACTTTATAGTGGGATTGCTGTATTAGGGGTGGGGCAGGGGCAAGACGGGGAGAAAATTTGTGATTCAAAAATGTAATGAAAAATGAATGATGTAAACAAAAAAACAAATAAAAAATATTAAAAAAAGAAAAAGAATACATGTAGATATTCAGTCTCCACTTTTGTATGGCTTAGGGAGAAGAAGCTGCCTATGAAACTAATCCCAGAAAGTTATTATTAATTATTAATATTAACATTAAAGTATTATATAACACAATATTAAAAAAAGAAGTGGTAATAAAACTTATGACCTCAGATGCCTATTGATTATAGAAAATTGGTATATGGTCCTGGACAGCTATATTATATTCAAGAGCAACAGAATAGGTAAAATAAGAAAATAAATAGATAAAAGGAGTGCTTATTATTGAATTAAAAGGGAGCACAGTTATAACATTATATGTTAAGAAAATAATCTTCATATGAAGAAATATAGGAATTCAAGGAAATGATCATCATTTGGATGAGGTGATTGTTCTGTCTGCCACTTTTTGTCTGTTGCTTTCTAAGGTGAATGGAATCTAACTGAAGATAGTCCTATAGCAGGAGAAGCTACTTGGTATGAATAACAAGGTCACTGAAAAGTAAATTCCTCCCAATTCATACCCAAGTCAATATATCACTCTGTAATGTCATTGGTCCTCTTCAAATCAAAAGATAAATAACATTAACCCCATACCTGAAGGTAACTCATATAGTCTCTCAGCAAAAAGAAGGTACAGAAGAATGAATGAGGTGGCTAAGTGAGGGACATAGAGGGAAACTAAGGAGGAATAGAAGGAAACTAAAATAGAAAGCTACTAAGGAGGAGACCTCAGAACAATGAGGAGAGAAGATCCCACTGAAGAGAACTTTCAAGGAGGAAGAGGTATATTCTATAATCAGAGGTGGAGATCTTACAAAGGGTCTGATCTTCAAGGTTTTGGTGCAAAGAGAGACCACATCCTCTGAGAGAACATTGTACTTCTCCTGACAATCCCATGTTTTAGGAGAAAGGAAATTAGAGTTCTTTGAGGTGATTAGCACCCAGAAGGGTGGAAGGACAAGGAGCAAGAGAGATAACTTCGTGGCTAATTAAAAATATAATGATCATGGGGAGGGCAGGGGGTAGAATCATAATGCATAACTGGAGAAACAAGGAAATTCCTGCCATGGGGTAATGATAACAATAACAACAATATTTATATAGTACTTTGTGGTTTGAAAAGTTTATCTTATTTGATCCACTTTACAAATATTATCTTATTTGATCTTCAGAAGAAACTCTGGGAGGTAGGTGCTATTATTATTCCCAACTTTAAAGATGAGGAAACTGAGGCAGATAGAGTTGAAGTGAAGTGACTTACCCAGGGTCATACAATAAGTGTCTGAGGCTAGATTTGAATTTAGGTCTTCCTAATTTCAGGTCTAGTACTCTTTCCACTACAGTATCTCACTTCCTCTATCATTTACCTCATGTATTGATACTTCTAAGAATGTGAAAAAAATGGGAAATGGAGCAAGCTCTACAAAGGGAATAATACAGATATTGGTTAGAAAAGGGTATACAGATTTGGTACTTCAGAAATATTAATTCCATGAGAAATACAAAGAGACTAAAAAAGAAATAACATAAAAATATAAATATCCCGAATCAAAGAATAAAAGTACAAAAAGTCAGAAAGAGGAAAAAAAATTAGTGAAGAGAACAAAATAAACAAATACTTCTTAGAAATGTTCAGAAAAAGGAAAAAAGCAAATAAGAGAGAAAAGAGTAGAAGAATTAAATAATAGATTATAAAGAAAAAGAAATCAATAAGTTAAGTAAAACTTCAAAATTAGAGAAAGTTGATAAATGGAAGAGGGAGGTTTGAGGACAGAGAAAAACACCCTGCAGAAATTGGGTTTCATTGAAATATATTATGCAAAACTACTCATAAGGACAAAATACTAGCTAAAAGAGGAAGATTGACAAAATCTTATTTTGAAAAAATTATACTAGAGATACAAATGAAGAAAAATCATAAATCTGACTAAGTTAAATTGAATAGATTAAGCAATCCAATAAGATAAAAGAGAATGGCAGATTGGATATGAAAACAGATCCCCACAATCTGTTGCTTATAGTAAACACATCTAAAAAAGCACGTGTAGAATAAAAATGAGAGGCAAACAAAATGTATTATGCATCAGATGAATTTAAAAAGCAAGAGTTTCAATCATGCTATCAAAGTGAAAAAATAAAAATTCATCACATAAACAGAGATAAATATGGAAATTAAGGAAACAGACAACAAACCAATATCAATAGTAAGCTTTTATGCTCCAAATGACATAGCATCTAAGTTCATAAAGGAAAAAATATTGAATTTTAAGAAGACATAGATGATAACACAGTAATAGTAAGAGACTATTGGTGGAGAAATGAAAGCAAAAGAAAATTCAGGATGGGACCACAACAGATTATACATTTTTTTTTTCAGTATCACTGATACTTTGTAATGGTAAAGAAATTTGATGATCCCTTTGTATTGCTGAACTGAGGTACTTAGCACCTAGTTTCAAATTAAGCCTCTGTTAAAGAAACAGAAGGTATGAACCTCTGTTGTTGACAGAACATGAAGGTGCTGAACAGGGAGGAGCTATACCATATTTAAGGAAGAGCACAAGCTGGAGGGTAAGAACTTCTTAGGATAAGCATTGTAGAGACAAGGCAGCTGCTGCTGGACTGAAAGACTGAATTGAGAATTGAGAAGAACTGAGAAAAGGAATGAGAATTGAGAAGTGAGACAGAATTTCTTGGAGCAAGACATGTGGAGGCTGGATAAAGTGATTTTGATTTTGAGAATGGAGCTTATAGTGCTGAGGATTTCCGAGGGCCAGCCAGAGCTGCTGAGGACTTCTAAGGACCAGCTGGAGCTTCTAAAGACTGAGGAAGCATGACTGTATTGCCAGTATCTTGTACAAATGTAGTTGCAGCTTTGTTAATGTATATGAGTGTTATTGTGCCCTCCTTAAGCTTTGTCTTCCCAGGAACAGAGACTGTGAAGGATTTGAGATGGACTGGACACTGTGGGCTCCAATGTGGAGCAGGAACTGCACAGGGAGCTAGACACGGAACTGGTAGCTGTCTGCCTTTGAACCCAGATAACAGTTTGGTGGATTCAAGTAGGAGCTACCTGCCTCATGTGAAGAAGAAAAGACCTCTTCATGAATATACTAGAGTGAAGAAGAAAAGACCTCTCCATGAATATACTAAGTAGCAACTGATGGAATTATATGAGTAGTGACTGATGAAATAGGATACTGAGTAGTGACTAATGAATTTGTGATTTACTTATGACCTAGATGTGCATAGCTTTTGTACTTTCCACTACCCCTTAAGAGGGTACTGAGGAGTGACTGTTAACCTTGTAATTTAATTGCACTAAAGTGTAGTACTTGAACTTTAGCACTTTGTATTCTTTAGGGAGGCGAGCTTCCTTAAGGGTGATTGAACGATTGAGTTCCTAAGTGATTGTACTTTGTTGAAAACTAAGTGACCACTCTGGTGCATTTTAGGGATAAATTTTTGAGTAGCGACATGGTGAATACTATATTTTGATTTTCTGTGATAAGTTGTAACATTATGAATGCTGTACCTTGTTTTTCTGTGAATGTTTTGCTCTGATTTGTTACTGAATAGAGAATCTGTTATATTATGTGAACAGAACCTTGAAAGCTGTTCATAGGAGCAGTCCTCCAGAAAGCTGCTTTTACTTGGCATTGCATACTTTCACAAAAATTGACCATGGATTTCAAATAACTGTAAAAAGATAGAAATACTAAGCATATTATTTACAGAATACAAAGCAATAAAAATAACAAATAAACAAACAGTAAAAATAGCAATCAGGGACTACAAACAAACAAAAGACATAGACCTAAATGGAGATTTAATAATGCAATCCTAAATAATGAGTGAGTCAAAAATAAATCTTAGAAATAATAATTGTGGGGGTGGTGGAGCCAAGATGGTGGCGTAGAAGCAACAAGGTTCCACAGGTCCCACATATCCACCTCAAATACCCATAAAATATGACTCTAAACAAATTTTAGAGCTCCAAAAATTCACAAAAATACAGAAAAAGACATCTCCTGCTGAAGGCACATTGGCAGTATGCTGGGCACATCACAGCATGCTGGGAGCCGAAACCAGCCCAGTCTGAAACCGAGGCTTGGTCCCAGGGTGCCAGGACAAGCAGCAGCTGGAGCCTTCAGGAGAATGGATCAGCTGCAGCTGTGGCAGTTTCCAGAACTATCAACCTGTAAGAAACAAGGACTAAGTAAAAGGTCAGTGGAACTCAGCTAAAGTTGGGGGAGAAAAGCGGTCTGGCCAAACTGCCTCCAGGGCAAGGAAGTGGCAGAAGCAGCAGGCCCAGCAGCCACCTCCACTAGGCTGCTTCTGAGCTCCCAGCCTGCAATCTGCAGGGGGGGGGCAGGAGGGGCGGGGCAGGGGCAGCTCCAAGCGATCTTTCAGAGGCTAAGTGCTCTTACATTGAGTGGTCTTGGGTGGTGGTCCTGGGGTGCATGTTCAGTGAGCCTAAGCTGGTGGGGGCGGCAAAAAAAAAACCAAAAATGGCACCCTCCCAATAGCTCTGGCAGCTGCAAAAACCCCAGCAATTTGGGACAGAGCTCTCCCCTCTGGAAGCACAGTTCCACAGAGCTAAAAAATCATGTAATTCACTGGCAGCATGAGCAGGCAAAGGAAGCAAAGTAAGAACAGCAACCGAACTCTAGAATCATTTCTTGGGGACAAAAAGGGTCAAAGGATGGAACGGGAGGAAAACAACACAGTCAAAACTCCCACACCAAATGCTTCCAAGACACCTGAAGAATGCCTAGAAGCTATAGATCAACCGAAAAAGGACTTTGAAAAAAAATAAGAGAAGTGGGGAAAAATTGGGAAGAGAAATTAGAATGATGCAACAAAATTATGAAAAGAGAGTCAACAACCTGAATAAAGAAAATAATACCTTAAAAAAGAGATTAACTCAAATGACAACAGAGGCCCAAAAAGCCAATGAGGAGAAGAACGCCTTAAAAAGTCAAATTTGCCAGATGGAAAAAGAATCTCAAAAACTTTCTGAAGAGAATAATTCCTTCAGAATTAGAGTGGAGCAAATGGAAGCTAATGACTTTATGAGAAATCAAGATACTATTAAATGGATCCAAACAAAGGAAAAAATACAAGGCAATGTGAAATATATCCTTGAAAAAACCACTGAACTGGAAAATAGATCCAGGAGAGACAATTTAAAAATTATTGGACTACCTGAAAGCCATGATCCAAAAATGAACTTAGAAAGCATCCTTCAAGAAATTTTCAAAGAAAATTGCCCTGATATTTTTAGAACCAGTGGGCAAAATAGAACTTGAAAGAATTCACCAATGACTTCTCAAAAAAGATCCCCAAAAGAAAACTCCTAGGAATGTTATCATCAAGTTCTGGAGTCCCCAGACCAAGGAGGGAGCTGCCAAGAGGAAGCAATTTGAATACTGTTGAAACACAATTAGGATAACCCAGGATCTGGCAGCTTCTACATTGAGGGATCAAAGGGCCTGTAATACGATATTCCAGAGATCAAGGGAGCTAGGATTAAAACCAAAAATCACCTACCCAGCAAAATTAAGTATAATGTTCCAGGGGAAAATATGGTCATTCAGTGAGGTGGAGGACTTTCAAACATTCTTGTTGAAAAAACCAGAACTGAAAAGAAAATTTGACACTCAAATACAAGAAGCATGAGAAGGTAATCGTGGGAAAGAAATCATAAGGAACTTATCAAAGTTGAACTATTTACATGCCTATACAGAAAAACAATAATTGTAACTTATGAAACTTTTCTTAGTATGAGGATAGGGGAAGGGAATACGAAAGTATATATGTATACTTACACATATGTCTATATAGGAGGGTTTATATATGTGTATGAACACATCTGAGAATGTGTATATATGTGTACATAGAGGGCACAAAATCAATTGAATAGGAAGGGATGATACTTTAAAAGGTGAAATTCTGAGGTGGGTGAGGATTAGAATGAGAGGAGACAGGGAGAGACAGAATGGGGTTAATCATCTCATATAGAAGAGACTAGGGATAATTGTTACAATGGAGAGGAAGAACAGGAAGGCAAAAGGGAAAGGGTCAACCTTACTGTCATTGAATTTGGCTTAGGGAAGGAATGACATAAACTCTAAACTCGGTATCTGGTCATACAGGAGAGTAGGGGGGATGGGGATAAGAGGTAGGATGATGGAGTGGAGGGGAGGTTGTGGGGAAGGGATGCTGGAAGTACACAGCTCTGTAAAGGGACAGGGATAGGATAGAGAATAGAACAAGAGTCGGGATAGGAAGTAGGGACATATAATTACTCTCTTACAATATGTCCATTGTAAAGATGCTCTTCACAACTATACATGTGCAGCCTGTATTGAATTGCTTGTCTTTTCAGTGGGCATGGATGATGAGGATGGAAGGGAAAGAATCTAGAATTTAAAGTTCTTTAATCAAATGTTAAAAATATATATGTATATATATATATATATATATGTATGTTATTATTATTATTATTAATTACATGCTACTGGGAATTAAGATATACAGGCACTGGGGTAGGGAGACCCATCCTGCCCTACTAGAAAGTCAGAGGAGCAATGGGGGAGGACATAGGAGAGAGCAGATTGGGGAAGGGGGTATACAGTGGAATGGCTGTTTTGAGGTGGTGGGTAGGGGAAAGATGGGATGAAAATTTGTAACTCAAAATATCATGGAAATGAATGATATAAACAAGAAAATAAATTAATTAGAATTGTAACATTAAAAAATAATAATAATTGTGTGACATGAGATGACATACCAAAATTTCTGGAACAAAGGTAAATCAGTCCTCAGAGGAAAATCATATCCCTAACTATATACATTAACAAAATAGAAAAAAAATGAGAACTAATGAACTGAGTGTGCAATTTAAATATCTAGAAACCTAGACAAATTAATGAGTTCAAAATCAACACAAAAGAGGAAATCTTAAACACTAGAGGGCAAATAATATTAATCGTAATAATAAAGCTAATATTTATATAATGCTTTATCATGCACCAGTTACTTTATTACATTCTCTACAATTATTGTCTCATTTGATCCTCACAGAACTCTGGGAGGTAATTGCTATTATTATTTTCACCATTTTACAGATAATGAAACTGAGGCAAACAGAGATTAAGCGACTTGCCCAGGGTCACAAAACTAGTAAATATTGGAGGTAAAATTAAAATTCAGGCCTTCCTGACTACAGGCCTGGTGCGCTATTGATTGTGGCACCTATTAGTTCACAAGCAGATAAATGGAGAACCAAAAAGATTCTACCACTGATAAACAAAATTAAAATCTTGTTCTTTGAAAGTACTAACAAAACTGAAAAACTTTTAATTTGTACCTACTTCTCGACAACTGCCAAGGCCCTTGAGTCCTAGAATCTCCCACTTTTTCAATCTCAAATCTCATTCACTTTCCCAAGTAAAGGTGAATGGTCAGGAGAAAGGCAGAGACAAAGCTAAGGTTAATGTTTCATCTTCCTGGCTAGTCACATTCTCAGCCTTTCATATGTAGACATGGTTAGTCACACCTACATCACTGTGTAGTCCTCAGGGACCCTGTAAAGCCAATCAACATTAGACTCCTGAGAGAATGCTACTGTGAACAGCTTTTAAGATTCGGATTACACAGTATTGGTGAACACTCTGTTTATCCCATTATAAATCAAGATTCAGTACAATGTTCACAGTATCAACAATTCATAATATTATATGCAATATTTAGAACAAGGAAAGTCTCAATATTATATCTTATTACTGAAAGGAACAAGGAACAAGAGAAGAATCACCTGCTTCCCTAAGGGGGAAACCAGCTTCACATTTAAAGATTTAATCAATCCAGTTAAAGATTCAATCAATCAATTCACCTGGTTTCCCTAAGGGGGAACCAGCTTCACATTTTAAAGATTCAATCAAGTTAAAGATTCAATCAATCAATTAACAAAAAGAATCACCTAATTTCCCTAAGAGGGAGTTGATTCAATGAACAATTCACAAAATACTGATCTTCCACTCGTGGGGCAACCATTAACTTTAGTTTCCAAATAAAATTCTTAGACAACCACACAAACCTTCCACCCCTTGATTTCCAACAAACCTCAGTTTAGTCCAAGGGGAGGCCTTTTCTTCATTTTGACTCTGGGTGGTCTCTCTGATTCCCTGGATCCTCTTCCCCGGTCCCAGCTCCCTCCTGAGTCTGTCAAACAATCACCTAGATTCAGGAGCTGAAAGCTGCCAGGTTCTCGTCCAGTCCCCAGAGATGAACAGTTCCCAGGTCCTTGTCCAGTCCTCAGGACAATCCTTGGCACACACTGAAGTTCACAGGATTCAGGACTTCTTCAGGGTTTCTCTTGCCTGGAACTCAAGGATCAGCCAGGCCACCAACAAACAAAGTCCCATCCTGTTCATGTCTTTAGTCAGCTTCACTGAGGAGCCAAATCCAAAATCTGCCTTGACTCTCTAAAATTATTCCCTATAAGCACTGGCCTTCTCCCAAGTCAACAGGGGAGTGTCTCAGCCTATAGCCTTCTCCCAAGTCAACAGGGGAGTTCACATCTTTTCACCAATAGACAGAGTTCTATACTTAGCCCTAAGTTACTAGGTGCTATTTAGCCCTAAGTATCTGATCTACTTAGCCCTAATTATCTGATCTAGTTAGCACTAAATATCCAACAAATTAATTACCATTACAGACCCTTTCACATTTGCACAAGAAATTTATCATCACACTGTATACTCTGTGCTTAGTTGCTAGGACCACATGTGGAGTCAAATACAATATGTTCATACATACTAAAATAGAACGGAAGGAAGTAGGGAGATGAGCATCATATGAATGTTATTCTCATTGGTTCTGATTCAAAGAGGGATCAATATAATCAGTTAAGGTTAGGATCCTAACATGAAAAGACACAAAAATTCATTATAATAAAGGGAAAGGGGGAGGAGCATTGAATGAAATTACTCTCATTGGTTTGGGTTCAAGGAGGGAATAACATACTCTGTTAAAGGCAGGGGGTATAATAAAGGGGAGGGTGGTTAGAATGGAGGAAAAGAGTAGTAAAGGGAAAGGGTAGGTAAAGAGGTGGGGACACAGGGAGGGAATATTGCGGGAGGTGGTAGTCAAAAGGAAAACTCTTAAGGAGGGGAAGGGAAAAGGAAGATACAGAAATATAAACACAGAGGGAATAGGATGGAAGGAAAGTCACAGATAGTAATCATAACTGTGAATGTGAATGGGATGAACTCTCACATAAAACAGAGGCAGATAGCAGAATGGATTAAAAACCACAATCCTACAATATGTTGTCTACAAGAAACACATTTGAAACAAGGTGATAAACACAGGGTAAAGGTAAAAGGATAGAGTAGAATATATTATGCTTCAGCTAAAGTAAAAAAAGCAGGAGTAGCAATCCTTACTTCAGATAAAACAAAAGCAAAAATAGACCTAATTAAAAGAGATAAAGAAGGAAACTACATCCTTCTAAAAGGTACCATAGGGAATAAAGCAATATCATTACTTAACATATATGCTCCAAGTGGTATAGCATCTAAATTCCTAGAGGAAAAGTCAACGGAATTAGAGGAAGAAAAAGATAGCAAAACTATACTAGTGGGGGGGGAACCTCAATCTCCCCCTCTCTGAACTTGATAAATCTAACCTCAAAATAAACAAGAAGCTAAGGAGGCAAATAGAATTTTAGAGAGGATAGACAGGATAGATCTCTGGAGAAAACTGAATGGAGAAAAAAAGGAATATACCTTCTTCTCAGTGGTACATGGTACATACAAAAAAAGTGACCATGTACTAGGACATAAAAACATCACAATTCAGTGCAGAAAGGCAGAAATATTAAATGTATCATTCTCAGGTCAAGATGCAATAAAAATTATATGCAATAAAGGGCCATGGAAAGATAGGAAAAAAACTAATTGGA
>JAQQSW010022900.1:0-10375 GCA_028646575.1 Pseudocheirus occidentalis
GACCCCCCCCCCCAGATTCCTCCCACAGTGTTTCCATATATAAGACCCATCTTGCCTCCATGAAGGGCCTGAGAATTATCTAGCACAGACTTACTCTGTGTCAGATTGTTCTGGCCCACTTGTCCAATACAAGTGTCATAAATACTTAGGTTTCTTAAGAGTCTACCCATTATGGTGAATGTTTAATAAACTTTGTTTTAATTTGGCTGAAAAAAAGAGTTGGAGAGCTTGGACTATGATTTTTCCAGAGGGCAAAGGAGGTAGGCTTACAACCAAGAAACACATACCCAGAAAAAACTGAGTGTAATCCTTCAGGGAAGAAAATGGATATTCAATGAAATAGAGAACTTCCAAGTATTCCTAATGAAATGACCAGAGCTGAACAGAACATTTGACTTTCAAATATAAAAGACTCAAGAGAAGAATAAAAAGGTAAACAAGAAAGAGACATACAAAAGGAATCAACAAGGTTTAAACTGTTTATTTTTCTACACTGGAAAGTGATACTTGTAACTCCTAAAGACTTTCTCATAATTAGTGCAGTTAGAAGGATTATACCTAGACAGAAGGCATGGGAGTAAGTTTAATATAATGGGATAATTTCATTGAAAAATAAAATGAAAGGATGTGAAAGAGGAATGCACTGAGAGAAATGGAAAGAGAGGTAGAATAGGATAAATTATCTGACATAAAAGAGGCACAAAAGAGCCTTTACAGTAGAGGGCAAGATGGGGGAGGTTGAGCAAGGAGCATGAGAGCCTTACTCTCATTGGAATGGAATTGGCTCAAAGAGGAAATAACATATTCAGTTGGGTATAGAAATCTGTCTTATCATACAGGAAAGTAGGAAGGGAAGGGGATAAGGGAAGTGGGCACTGATGTAAAGGAGGGTGGATTGGGGAAAATAAAAGTCAAGACACACACATTTGAGAATGAACAAGTTGAAAAGAGAGGGAATAGGATAAATGGGGAGAATAAGATGGAGGGAAATATATAGTTAGTAATCACAACTGTGAAAAAAACTTTAAAGACCTCATATCTCAAATATATAGAGAAGTGAGTCAGATTTATAGAAATAAGAGCCATTCCTCAATTGATAAATGGTCAAAAGATATGAATAGGCAGTTTTCAGATAAAGCAATCATAATTGTGTCTAGTTATATGAAAAAATACTCCAAATAACTACTGATTAGAGAAATGCAAATTAAAAAAAACTCAGTGATATCATGTCATACCTATAAGACTGGCTAATGTGACAGAAGAGGAAAATGACAAATATTGGAAGGGATGCGGGAAAATGGAGACAATAATCCTCTATTGGTGATGTGGCATACTGATTCAACCATTCCGTAGAGCAATTTGGAATTGCTCTATAGCCCAAAGGAATATAAAACCATGCATATCCTTTGACCAAACAATACCACTACTAGATCTGTATCTCAAGGAGATAAACAAAAAGGAAAAGGACTTCTACGTACAGATATATTTATAGCAGCTTTTTGAGTTGTAGCATAGAATTGGAAATTGAGAGAATATCTATCAATTGAGGAATAGCTGACCAAGTTGTTGTGTATGAGTGTAATGGAATACAATTTTGCTATATGAAATAATGAGCAGGGTGCTTTCAGAAAAACCTGGGAAGATTTATACGAAAGTGAAAATGAGTGGAACCAGGAGAAAATTGTATACAGTAACAGGAATAGTGTATGATAATCAACTATAAATGGCTTAGCTATTCTCAGCAATACAATGATCCAAGACAGTCTGAAGGATTTATGATGGAAAATGCTATCCATTTCTAGAGAAAGAACTGATAGAGTCTCAATGTTTATTGATGCATACTTTTTCTTTACTTTTTTTGTTTTTTCTTGGGGGTATTTTTTGGTCTTTGTTTTCTTTTACACCATATCTAACATGGATATGTGCTTTGCGTGACTGTACATGTATAACCTGTATCAAATTGCTTGCCTTCTCAATAAAGGAAGGAGGAAAGGAGGGGAAATATTTTGGAAGTCAAAATATTTTTATATGACATTAAAATTGTTTTTACATGCAATTGGGGGAAAACAAAGTATTAAATTTAGAGTTAAAATAAAATAAAAGCAAGCTGGAAGGGGCCAACCCCATTTCAGGTTGCTGAAGAAAGCTTTTAAGAATCCATGAAAGGAGTGGGCAGTCTCCATCATGTCCTTATTTGCAGATTGCTACATAAGAAAATTTGGGGAATTTCCCTTTGAGGAAAATCTAGAACTCTCTCTCTCTCTCTCTCTCTCTCTCTCTCTCTCTCTCTCTCTCTCTCTCTCTCTCTCTCTGATTTATCATGCTCCCAATAGGAGAAATCTTTCACTGTGTGGTTGGGAATTTTTGTGATGGTAAATTAAGTCATCTTTTGTCTCAGTTCTTTCCACGCCCTTCCTTAATCATTGAAGGGGGCATTGCCTTAGACAAACTGAGGCCTGGGAAAGACCTCTCCTATAAAACCCTAAACCTTCTCTGATTTCTGTTTTGCTACAATTTGGATACATGGGTTGCTTTGAGAAGAAAAGAATCACCTCATCATAAGGGACAAGGAAGGAGGAGATGGGGGAGTAAGGCATTTGAGCTAGAGGAAATGGGGGGATATGGGAGAAGAGCAAGCTCTCAGTGAATAGGCTTCATTTCTCAATGAAGGCAGATTCTTAGCTGAGAGAATGGGGGAGGGGGACCTATGTGAAATATGAGGAGAGAAGATAAAATTTGGAAAAAGCCATGTGGTGAGGTGGATATTGAACTAATTATGGGTATGGGAAAGGATTGCCTTGCTGCAATCTGGGCCCTGTTGAGTTTAGGTAACAAACTTGTAGTGGACCCAGTCACCCTGTTTTCATGAGTTTCTCCTGCTTCATTCAGCATGAAGTGAGGAGGGGCAAAGAAAGTATATGTTGGGAGTCATCCAGGACTGGGGCTTGGCAGGGAAAGCTCTTCTATATGGGAAATGGCAAGAGAGTCAAGAGGGCAGTGCAGAGGGGGTGGTTCACCAAGAGGTCAAGATGGAGAAGGGAGAAGGGTGCAGGCAATGGAAGGGTGATATCCTGGGAAAGAATCCAGAAGCCAAGGCACTGGAGGAGCAGGTGAGGGTGAGGAGGAGGGTTTGGGGTTGCAAAGCAGAGGGGAAAATGGAATGACAACAGATGGTGATCAGATGTAGGAATTTCAGAGTTGAGGAATGTGGAAGTCAAACACTTATGGGTGATGGATGACAAGATGAAGGGTGTGACCATATCTGTAAGGTGGGTGGAGGAGAAGGTCATGGGAACTAAATAAATGGAGGAGCTGGAAGGGTAGGATGTTTGAGGAAGTATCAGAATATGCAGCGATATCTTCTAGGAAATGGGCAGGAGTTGGGGAGGAGGGAGACTGAGATGAAGGCACTGAACACATTGGGGAAATAAGGGGAGTCCTCTGGATGTCAATTAACAGTGGTCACCAGAATCTTGATTGGGTGGTAAATATGGATTGAATGATGGAGAGGCTAGGGAGTGATAATGGTAGAGGGAGAGCCTGGTGTAAATGAGTGATCGTACAAGGGTGGTCAGGGAAGCTTTGCTACCTGGCAGTACCTGCTCAGGTTCTCAGTGTTCCCTAGCTTCTTACAATACTAACATCTGGATTCCCAGAGGCCTTGAATTTGGGCAGGGTTTGGGCAGCTGGCAGCAGCACATTGGACCAGACAGCAGACAGGAGCCCCTCCTGTCTGCTCCCTCTCCCCACACAGGACAAAGGAACCTGCCACCAGCTTCCAAGGCACCTCACCACAGCTGGTGGTGTTGAGCCTCTAAGCTCACCCTCAGCATCTGGGAATGCCAGCCTGCTCCCCACATACTCAGCCAAGAGTGGTTCTCTTTGGAGGAGGGAGTAGCCCCAGTAGAACATCAGTGACATAAGAAGGAGACCCCGTGGAGAAGGTGAGGCTTGTTTCCTTGGGCCTTTTCTCCCCTCTCTCATTAGACTCTACTCTCCTTGAGAGCAGAGACTGTATTTTGCCTCTTTTTGTATCCTTGGGACTTAGCACATATATGCTTCATAAATTGTTTATTGATTGAAAGGAGGTATGTAGCATTCTTTCTCCTTAGTACTCTGGAAGGATGATTGGTCTTTGTGTTCATCAGAGTTCTTAAATCTTTCAGAGCTCCTCATGATAGACCAGCAGTTAGCTGCCACACAGTTCAGAACTCAAGGACAGGCTCTTGCCTCTTTCATTCTCCCTAGAAATATGAGTGGGTTCAGGGATAAAGATAATGAAGGAGTTTGAGATACCAGAGGGACAGTCATTTGAGATGCCAAGCAGGCATCTCATATATGGATTGAATGGAGAGGCTAGGGAGTGATAATGGTAGAGGGAGAGCCTGGCTCTCACACAGCTGTGTGAAGACACATACCTAGAGCTCAGGAAAGAGAAGAAAGATTGCATATGTGAATTGGAAATTGTCAGCCTAGACATAGAGCACAGTTCAATACTTGGACACTGACAAGCTGAGGGAGAGATAGAAAGACAGACAGAGATGTAAAGAGAAGAGCAGGGGGTTCAAGAGAGAACTACCAGAAAGATATTATCAAAGTAGGGATGGAGGGGAGCGGGGACGGGCCAAGAGAGCTGCAGATACTTGGGCTTGATAACAGGAAAGTCAGCCTGTTCCTTAGAATTGTTAAAAATAGAATGAATTGCCTAGGGAGGTAGTAGGTTCCATTTCCCTGGAAGCATTCAAGAAAAGGATTCTTGCCTACTTGTCTGGGATGTAAAATTTCAGAAAGAATTTCTGAGCTCATCTGGATCTCCAAAACAATGACAGTTTCTATAGTCTCTGTAAGATAGACATTTGAAACAGTGGTTATATATACACACATAATAAGTGTATCAGTATATATCATATCATATTGTAAAGTACAGAATTCTCCTACCTAGGGAACCCTATACCTCCCCCATAACCATGGGGTGTTCTGATACCAAAGGAAGAGGTCAAGGAGCTCCAGATTGATTAAATGTAGTAGTTTAATAAACTTGGGTTACTCACATTTGGGGCAGTGTGATGGGTCCCTGCCTCAGTCTGGAGCAGCAGCCATATCAGTTCTGTGGATCCCTGCTGAAGACCCCCAACCTCCTGGGATAATTATAGAAAACAGACAGGGTCAGGAGGAGCTAGAGAAGCATCACTACTGATTGGTGGATATTTTTTATTTTCTTCTTAGTAATGTTGTGCAGAGAATAAGAGTGAGCCAAGACCTTGCATCATTCTCATTTCTCTTCCTAATTTTTCCTCCACTTCTCTTATCTGGTTTTCAAAATCCTTCTTAACCTCATCTATGGCTTGTAGGCAGTCTACATGTTTCCTGAAAGCTTTTGGTGCAGGAGTTCTGACTGTGCTGTCTTCCTCCCGTTCCATGCTTTGATCCTTTTTGTCCCTCCAAAAGGAATTTAAAATTGGATTGCTGTTCTTACTTTGCTTCCTTTGCCTGCTCATGCTGCCAGTCAATTACTTGGCTTTTTAGACTTGTGGAACTCTGCTTCTAGAGAGGAGAGCTTTGTCTCAAATCTCTGGGATTTTTGCAGCTGCAGGAACTGTTTCTGTCTCTGCAGCCCCCACAAGCTTTGGCTCACTCTTCACATACCTCAGGACGACCACCCAAGACCACAACCTGGATCCAGGCAGCTTAAGGCAAGCACTTAGCTTCTCAATGATTGCTTAGCCCCCTGCAATCTGCAGGCCAGGAGCTCTGAATCAGACACGTGGAGGCAGGTGCAGGGCTGCCGCTTCTGCTGCTTCCTTGCCATGGGAGCGGACAGCCAGATCCACTTTTCTCCCCCATAGTTAGCTGAGTTCCACTGACCTTTCACTTAGTCATTGTTTCTTATGGGTTGATAATTCTGGAAACTGCCACAGCTGCCGGTGATCTACTCTCCTGAAACCTCCAGCCAAGGCTTGTCTTGGCCACCTGGGCCAAGCCCTGGTTTCAGACTGGATTGGTTTTTTGGCTCCAAGTGGGCTGCGATGAGCCCTTTCTGTCCCACCTGCCAGGCTGCCTTCAGCGGGAACTTTGTTTCTCTCTGCTTTTATGGGTTCTCAAACTCTAAAATTTGTTGAGTCATATTTTATAGATATTTGAGGTGGTTATGGGGGGGAGCTGTAGAGTTTTCCTGCTTCTATGCCTCCATCTTGTCTCTGCCCCCAACTTGTTTTTTAACCCTGACAACAAAGTTCCTGAAGTAATCCTTTGCTTTGACCTCTGATAGGTAACTCAGTCACCTCCAGGGAGTGCATGCAAAATCATCAAATAAGAACCTCACTCTCAGAGGAGCCCTTGGGAGCACATGCCACACCTCCTCCCCAGAAGAAGCACATCTTCCATTCCAAAAGGAATATCTCTTCCTGATGGAGCACACCCTACCCTCCTTTCTGCTGGAGTGTCCTCTCCCTTTCCCCTGTTCTGCCCAATGTTGGTGTCTATGCCTAACTTTTCCTCTCTCCCTTTTCTCATCTTCCTCATTGTTTACCAAAAAAAACCCTTGTCATTGAACTGGCTCCCATTGTTCCATGTGTTATTCTCTGCACCTGGAATCATTAAGAGTTTTCCCCAGGCCTGGGGATTGAACCCTGGGCCTTTCCTTAGACATAAACTGGGTCCTGTGACTGAGACTTATTGTACTGACAGCTGCAGCTACACTGGGGGAGTAGAGCACTATGAGTTCAATTGTGGAAAGCAAAGGTCAATAGGGGAACTACATGTCTTCCCAGGAAGGACTCCAGTGTGCCAGAGGACAAGCAATTGGTGCAAGGAACAGAGTCTCAGAACCACAAATGAAGCCAGCAGTTCAGTTGGACAAACAATCCTCAGTAGCCTAAAGTCATTAAGGACAACCATATTGGGAAGCTTCAAGAGAAATTTAGAGAGCAATCACCTTCAGGGGCTTCTTCCCTTTGAAAAGCATCCAACTGCCTGTTTAGGGGCCAGCTTTTCAGCTTTCAAGTTCTCATGTCCTAGGGTCTACCTGCTGACTAGAGTGTCAGTTAAAAGTTACCTCTAGGGCAAAATTCTGGAGGAATCCTGTGTGTTTGAGGACCAGGGTTTCCCCTTGTGTTTCAGGGATAGAGGGTCCAGTGATTCAGCCTTGAGGAATGGGACTGCCCACTTCTTCCCAGAGAGACTTCAGCAGCAAAACACCTGTGTTAGGACTGGTGCTGTCAAGTCCCAAAAGTGTTGTTTTTAACAGGTTTGCAGTTGGAACTTTGAATTTATCTGGTATTTAAGAACCACCTATTTATTATTAACTCTTCTCTTGACCATGAAAATCTGGGAACAAATTGAAAATAAAATAAAATTTCATTTGGGAGAATGTTTTACATCACCACTGGATTTTCTTCTGTGAATGATAAAACAGAACCTAATTGTTTCAGTAAACTAGCAGCAAAATCACCTTAAAAATTGTAATAGATCATGCATATTTGTAAGCTCTAAGGCATGCCCAAAGTCCAAGTATTTCAATGAATTGGTGTTGTATAATAAAGAACCTGTCCTAAATTACAGAGGAGAAATTCAGTGGAGGACAGATTAGTTCTTTAGATATTCTGCAATATGATTGGGAAATAAAGCCTAGCAGAACCAAGAAAGTGGCAGAAAGAGCCACATTGTATCACAGTATGGCAGAAAAACAAAACTAAAGGGAAGGTGCAGTTTTGAAGGGTGTTAATCAAAGTCCACCGGGAGGATATAGAGAGGAGAGAAGGTTTAAGCAAGTAGGGAATGAGAAGAGAAGAAAGGCGGTACGACATCAGTAAAGTTGGAGTTTATTTCCTCTGGCAGTATGAATGGAGGATTTGCAGGTAAAGGATTTGGAGTCTGGGAAACAAGTTTGAGGGAGGGTTTTGTTGTCATTGAGAAAAGAAGAATACGAGAAACTTTGATTATTCATTACGATGTGGAAAATAAAGAAACATTTGTAGCATAGAATTATTTGAGGATAGTATACCAAAACTCTGTCTGTGAAGGTCCATTAGAAGGATTTATTTTAGTCCTTGTACAAGGAAAGTGCATTCATAATTTCTCTACTACATAATAGAGGTTATTTTTTGCAGTTTCTACGTTTTGAAAAAATCTTCATGAATCCTAAAAGAAGGGATTGAGAATATGAGACCCTTATTTTTCATTTTGGGAAATAAACTGACTGAAAGTAGCAAACCCTACCTATAATTGGAAGTTCTAGCAGTAAACAGCCCTTGGGAAAATGAAAATTATATGCGATACCATTTGTATTCTAGACTCAGTTTAAGTGAGGTGGGTTCTCCTGTTAAGATAAATGTGATGTCTGACATTAAGTAAATCAGGCCTTAATGTGAAAGTACACTTAACAGTTGACATTAAGGCAAGAACAGCAAAATAAGTTAAATCAGATCAAAATTACACTGTACTGGTCTTGAACCAATCAGTATATAATGCCAAAACTAAAAGGATGAATGAAGGGATTTTCTGAGTAAGATAATTTGGAGATTCATTCAAGTAAATAGATGTCATTTGACTGGCAATACATTTTGCTTCGTATTTTACATCCATAATTTTTCATATGTTATTATGTTTCTAATTTTTCTTGCACTGTGAATTTTGGGAAACCAATGTGTAAGAAATGCTGTTAAGAAAATAATGCAACTGTGTCATTGGAAAATCATAGTCGTTTTGATATGGATGACATTAAACTGTTTATAAAATCTGCTGTCATAATGTTAACACCTATCAAGTGTTTAATTGGGAATATTTTAAAAGGAAATAATTATAATTGCTATGCATGGAAGTTTTTTGTTTTGTTTTTGGGTTTGTTTGTTTGTTTACAAAAGACCACGAAAATGGTCTGATTTGTAAAATTGTCGTGTTCCTTCGGAACTTCTACTTGGGCAAGGTCATAAGATATTATTGGCTCTGTGACAGAATAGGGTAAATTATCTCACATAAAGAGGCAAGAGAAAACTGTTATAAGGGAAGGGTAGAACAGGAAGACAAAAGGGAATGGTTCAACCTTACTCTCATTGAATTTGGCTTAAGGAGGGAATAACATACACATTCATTTGGGTATCTTACCCTATAGGAAAGTAGGCGGGAAGAGGACAAGAGGGGGGATGATAGAAGGGAGGGAAGATTGGGGGGGGTGTAGTTAAAAGCACACACTTTTGAAAAGGGACAGGGTCAAGGTAGAAAATAGAACAAGAGGGAAGGGCGGGATAGGATGGAGGGAAATACAGTCAGTCTTTCACAATATATCTGCTATGGAAATGTTTTGTGTAACTATACACGTACAACCTATATTGAATTGCTTATCTTCCCAGTAAGGGTGGGTGACAAGGGAAGAAGGGAAGGAATCTGGAATTCAAAATTTTAAAATAAAATACTTAAAAATATTATTTTTTTTACATGCAACTGGGAAATTGGGAAATAAGATATACAGGCACTGGGATATGGATATCCATCTTGCCCTACTGGAAAGTTGGAGGGGGTGGGGGGATATAGGACAGAGCATATTGGGGGAAAGAGTATTCAGTGGGATCGTTGTTTTGGGGTGCGGGTAGGGGAGAGATGGGGAGAAAACTTGTAACTCAAAATTTTGTGGAAATGAATGCTGTAAACTAAAAATAAACATAAAATTTATTTTTAAAAAATATATCATTGACTCTGTGAAAGAGAACTTGCTGAATGTGAAATTCTAACATAGTGAATTGGCTTCCTGACTGTGATGCCCTCTTCCATCCATCACAAACTCTCATAGTCAAAGTGGCAGGTTTCCCACCTGGTTAATTCTGAGGCTAGCTAGGATACACTGTGAATAATATGTAACTTTGCTGTTTGACTGGCTATTCCAAAACGTGAACTCCGACTCTTTGTTGTTCAGTTGTATCCAGTTCTTCATGACCCCATGGACCATACCAGACCCTTTTATCCTGTTATCTCCCTAAATCTGTCCAAGCTCATGCTTGTTGCTTCCATGACACTTTCTATCCATCTCAGCCTCTGCTGTCCCTTTCTCTTTTGCCTTCTGTCTTTTCCAATAGCAGGGTATTTTCCAGTAGGTCTTGCCTTCTCTTTATGTGGCCAAAGTATTTAAGCTTTAGCTTCAGTATTTGTCCTTCCAATGAATAGTCTGAATTAATATCTTTAAGTTTTGAATGATTTGATCCCTTCACTGTCTAAAGGACTCACAAAAGTCTTCTCCAGCACCAAATCTCTACAAATAGAGCTTATAAAATCTACAAGCTGCAACTTGGAGATGATCAAAGAAAGATCTCCATAAAGCTGCCTTGATCCATCCACAGACATGTCAGATGCCATTTAGTTTTTAGCCAGTACTCCCCATTGCCTG